>JARHVA010001202.1:2030000-2057500 GCA_037957365.1 Torreya grandis
TACATGTGTGTAATAAATATAAATAAAAAAATACAATGAAAATAAATACCTAAACTAAGACCCCCCCCCTCCCCCCCCATAAGCACATCTTAGGTGGGTAGAAGAAATGGGTCTTGACAACAAGGTCTGATGAGTTACCCATGTATAAAATCAATTCCCATAAAGTGGAGAAAAGGACAAAAACCATAGGAAACCGTGGCCCCTCCCCCCTAAAATAAATAGAGAAAAAAATAAGAGAGGGATAAAAATCTCCACTAGAAGTTAAAACTACTTGTATCTTATAAAAGATCTCTCTGGAGTGAATGTGGATTAGTAGTAGATGTAGTGAAGAGTGGATCACCCTAGAATAGATAATGTGTCTTCCAAGTTCTTGATGGATATCCAACTAAGATATGGTCACAATACAAGGAACTATACTCTCATGAATATTATATATGCCAATTGATCCATGTAATGATGATGTATCTAAAGTAGAGGTAAATAAATAATGTGAAATGCCTTGTAACTTTGTATAATATTGTCTAATGTAAGATGAGTTATCAATAAATATAACTACTCCCTATAATGTTTGGAGTGGATAAGAAGTTTGTTAATCAATAAATAACTCCTTAATATTTGTAAGGTGATAAGGAGATGGTAGAGATGTGACCCCATCACTATTGTAGTCATCTATGTTATATGAAGATTCCTCAATATTAGATATGAGATTAGGTTTAGAAATGTCATTAAGTCCAAGTGAGTCTAATGAATAATAAACTAAAGGATATTCAAGGACAAGGTATGGGAAGGTATACAATCAAGTTTGATGATCGAATAATCCCACTACCAATATAGTATCACTTGTAACTCTCTAGTCCATTGCTTGAATTTGGAGTGAGCTCAACTCACATTCCCAAAGCAAGGTGAATAATTTGGTAAATTAACTAGTATTATTTGAAAGTGAGATTATACCTAGAACATTATTTAATGTGCATCCACACACTTCAACAGAACCTCTCTCAAAAACTTGTGTAGAAGTGTCATCACCTAAATGAATAGTGGAAATATCACATGGTCCCAAGGAAGTGAACTCAATATGTGAATAATACACATGATGTGATTCAACAGAGTTAATGACACTTGTAAGAGTCAAAGGTATGACTGCAACTAGGTCCCTACCTTTTAATTTTTTCTCACCTTTTTCTTTAGCCTTTTCTTTACCATTGTCATTTTTTTGAAGGATTTTAGGGTTGATGAAGATGGTTTGATATACTTAGGAACTCCTATATTATTCTTCTCAAGAAGTATTATTATGTTTTCAATTTTATTCTTCAAACATTTGATTTCATCATGCTTGCTTGTGTAATACCCACACTTGATCCTCTTTTTCCTAGGTTTAACATTGGAAGAGGAGGTCTTATTAGTTGATTTGGAGGCATGAGGTTTTTATCCTTTTTATTCTATTTATTATCTTTGTTATTTTAATCCTTATTTTTCCCATTCCTAATAAATAAGGCTTGAGGTTTTAAGGACTTCACTCTGCCCATCTGTATCAACTTATCTTGCTCCCGAGTCAAGTCAGCAACAAAGGAATATAAATAAGTCATATTCCTTGTGATTCCAAGAGAAATTTTGTGGTATATAAAGTGGAGATGAACACAAAGTAACATGGACCCAATTTGTAGATAATTGATTGAATAAGTTGATCATCCTTTTTATCTATGCCATATTATTTTAACTAAAACCAAAGATATTTAAACTTGTTGATGAAATCTTGTAGTTTGTCAAATTAACATGAGATCAAATTGATGAGATAATTATATAGTTAATGACCTATCATCACATCATGTTTCCCAAATTTTTTTTATTATGTGGTCCATATTTCATTAGGTGTTTTATCATATTCAATGTGAAAACGTAAGTTAGGAGAAATAGATAAACTAAGACAACCATGTGCTTCATCACATATGTCAAACCATTTATTTTTATCTACATCTACTATAGGTTGGATTTCCTCATTCATATTTATCCTATAGAATCCATATTGTATTAGAAAAATTTGCACATTTTTCTTCCATTTGTGAAAATTGAATGTAGTAAGAAGTGTAGATGACCAACAATCCATGATGCAAGATAATAATTTACAGAACTAAGCATGCAAGAATAAGAACACATAATTTAACACAACCCATCATATTTTTCACTTTATAATTTTAGTGAATTTAAAAAATAAACTATTCTAATGGAAAATTCATGGAAAAACATACACTTTTGAATAAAATGGCACTTGATTTTGAGTTACCAATCAAAAGTAACAAGGAATTCATTTTTCCATCTTTAAATGGTTTATTTTAAAAATCACAAAAAAATATTAAATTATCACTAAATGATAGAAAACATAGCCTTGCATATAGTCATTTGAACTAGAAACCTCTCACAAAGTAACATAAATTCTTAATAGATCACCCTCCTACCCATATGTGCGTTCACAATGAAAATTTTCATTTTTTAGGGTAATTAAAAAAACAAGATATATTTTTAAATATAAATACATGATTTTTTAATTATTTTAGGTATGGATTAGGTTTAGCTTAGATTTTTCAAGAGAAAACCTTTAGGTATGCACTACCAGTGTAAGCTATAGGTTTATAATCTAATAACATCATGCAAGTAGTGGCTACTTGTGCAAGAAGTTGAGAACCAAGATTTGGACATAGATAAATCTTTGGTCACTAGTGTATCACATTGTTTGAGCATTTAAAGTTAAAATTTATATTATACATTAATTTGAAGGTACTACTGAAGATAAAAAATAACAACTTGAATCTTACAATCCAATATCTAAGGGAGGTAGAACTAGTGTCTTGAACTCCTACCTGTAATAGATGTCAAACCAATTATAGTAGTGAACACATCGAAGATGAATTGGTATAAAATATAGAGAGGGTGTAAAAACTAACATCCAAGTCTATATTAATGAGGATATCTAGATCCTGTGTGATAAGGAGGTCTGGGCCTTTGAACCCTTAAGCCTTCAATCAATCATATATATGTGTTCTTCAACCAGAGGTCAAGGGGCCATGTTAGGATACTAAATGGTAGAATAAATTGAATGGAAGTGTCTTTTAGACTAGGATGATGCTTTAAAACCTAGGTACAAGTAGTATACACCACCATAAATGATAATGGAGACCCTAAGAGCATGCACATATCATAGAATTAGTGCTCATGAAGCATATTATCTGTAGATATAATACAACAATAAAATGCATAGGAAGGATCTAGCCTAGAAAATATATAATTATATAGTGCTATATGTAAAAATAATAAAATAGCAGAGAATACTCTTAATAATGAAAATGAAAGGACATAGGTTTACCTAAATTTAAAAATAAAAACTATCAATATTTTTAAAAAACTTAACAATAAATATGAAACCAGACAATCAATAAACCAAATAGGAGAGATGTACAAATAGGAGTTTAATGGAGACTAATTGAGAAAAAATTGTAATGAGAATATTGCACAAAAACAAGATAAATCATCCAACACACTCCATTTAGAGTAACTCACAAAGAGATGTACAAATAGGAAACTAATGTGTAACTCTTATATGAATGATAATAAAGAATAGGCATGCAACTTATAAGTCTAAAATGACCAATAAAAGAGTAACATCCACTAGCCAATGATAATGAACAAGAGTAACTCACTACGTTTAAGTACACATAAGCAATCTATCTCAAGTGTAATAATAATCCATGTCTGTAAGAATAATCCAAATAACAAAATACAAGGAAAATAAATACCTACACTAATTATGTCTAACTATATTTAATCCTTAAATAAAAATTAGATGTTATACTTTGTGTGTGCAATCATACTTAGATTTTGGATCTTTTGGGAAACACCTTCAGCTCAAGAAATGATGAGGACCATGGATGCTTGATGAATGGAAGGTGCTCACTCCCCTTTCTTCCTATAGAGTTATCAAAGAGTTAAAAATCATTAAAGGTTCAAGATTAATTTAACCCCATTACAAATATTTTTGAATTATCCCACTACTATTAAAAAAATATTAATTACTTTATTTTTAGTTATTTGGAATAATATGATTAAATGAATTGTTAATTTCTTCATCTCATGTTATTGTGAAGATTATAGTTAAGATAGTTGTAAACCCTTCCATTTTGATTGTTGTGATTTAATCCTTATAAAAATTGAATGTGTTTTTACTATATAGGAGTGTTTTTACTTTAACTATACCTTATTATTTGTATATGTGCTCAAATATATATTCAACTAGAATATTAAAATGCTAGTTTCACTTTTATGTGTTAGAGAAGTTGTAGTTATTATAGTTTTACAATGTGTATGAAATTAGAGTATTTAAATGTATCATGTGTATTATAATTTATTAAAGATTACTACATTTTTAATAAATTGACTTATTTTAATATGTGGTTGAAATGATTAACTAAATAAAACTATTACTTGTTATGGTCAATTGAATGTGCTAATATTAGTGAACTAAATTATTCCAAACCATTTTTCACCTTTAAATTATCTCATAAATAATTCAATTGATTAAAAATAACTCTTTATTATTCTATGCATTAATAAAAAAATAATAATAACTAAAAATGAAATAACAAGTCGATCATTTGAAAAAATAAAATCAAGACTCTAACCAATTTCCAATATCTGTATCATCAACTAATTCACCTTTGTTTTTAGAAAGTGTTAATATAACATCACCTTCCCTTCCTAGTAGATTCTAGTGGAAAGAGTCATTCATTCATTTTAGTAATAGGCTTCAAAAAAATCCATATAGATGGAACTTCGAGGGGAAATATTGGTTATGTCAGTATTGGAGGCATTGGTAGTGATTTGGATAACTCTATAGCTTTTTTTTTCTATGAAAATTGGTATTACCACCAATAATTAAGTTGAAAGACAAGATATTTTTGAAGGGATTAAGACTACCTGAGAAGTTGGGTGGAATAATATCTAGTTAGTTTTTGACTCTAAGTTTTGGATAAAACTACTTGTAGATCCTAATTCTAAAAGTTCCAAGGGTTAGATAATTTGTATAATTATCCACAAAATTAAATTACTTTAAGAAAAAATTGATAGAATTATTTATTTGCAGACTCTTTGGAGTTTCAATAAATTTGTGGATGCAGTTAATAATTGGGATCTTGACCAATCTAAAGTGAAAGGCTTTGGTCCTCCTTTATGGTGGACAACAAAGCTAAGGAATGAACACTTATTCATGTTATCACTGGACAATAACAAAACTAATTATTACAATAATTTTAAGGCTATATTTTATTCCTTAGTTGGTTGCTATTGTTTTTTAGTTTCCTTAACTGGTCATTGGATTCCTTTGCATAAATTTTGGTATTTATTAGGTGTGCTCCCAATTCTGGTCTTGATTGGAATTATGTTGGGTCTTCTTTTTTGCCTTAGTTCTTGTATGAGCTAAAAAGTATTAGTTTTATTGGTTTTATTAGTTGGTATATGCTCAGATTGTTGACTATTTATCTTTTGGTTAGGCTTGCTCTTTGATCATGTCAAAGTGGGTATCCCATATGTGAACCTTGGGTGATTTTGATGGAAGATATACCCCTGCCTCCTTGGGTCTTACCCAAATGTGGCATCTCTCTTGATATGTTTTACATTAAAAAAATTAAGTGTTAATATAGATTGCATATGTGTTATATGGTTTTTAATATTCACTTTTAAATATTTTTAATGCTTCACACATGTATTTTACTTATAAAATGAAAATATGGTGATCTTGTCTACTAATCACTATTCCAAATCTATGTTTTAAAAGGAATAAATAAATCATATAAAATCATTATTCAATGTTTATTCATCTTAGTAACTTTTTTCATTAATTTTGGTTAATAAAGGATATTCAATATTAAAAAAAAATCAATTTTTATTTCAATTCACTTAAATATAGAGAATATTTTTGAATTAACTCTTTAAAAAACTAATTTGGCTCAATTAACTATATTTTTTTTCCTAATATACTCTAGGTGTTTTTTTAAATCCATACAAAGATATAGATTAGTGACATACCTTTATTTTGGAACCTTTCTTTTAAATCCTTATGATTATGAATGTAGACAACTTCCAAAAATTTTCCATCAAGAAAAAAATTACATGTAATTGGTGTACGTTATAATTTTATTGTGATGTAAGAGGTATCATGATATTTTTATGCATATTCTTATCTATTGTTATAAATTTGGCAATTGTTAGATTGTGAACCTACCATTACTCATAGATATGTTTAATCTTGTCCATTTAATAATCATATTTTACATAATTATGATTTTTTTAATTCATTACATTTTTTTAAAAATAATGTTAATCTACTTGAATTTTTTAATCTTCTTAAGGTATGCATTTACGTGATTGCTTGGATATATGATTGAATTATTACTAGACATATTAGTAAGTACATATGTTTATACTTGACATATATACATGTTGACTAAATTCATATTAATTATATTTTTTTATTGGAAATCTATCAATATTTAATTATTTTAAAAGAGCTCTAGTGATGTCATTTTCGACTATGTATTTAATGTGGCATTATTTTTACCGCATTTTATATTGTTATCTCTCACTCTCTCTCCTAGCTCCCCACCCTCACATTTGATGTGATATTGTGATATGATTTGAGATTAATTTAATAGATATTGAGTATTTAGACATATCAATATATGTGTATCAATTTATTTGATGTGTTATTATTAGTTTGCATGGTTATATTATTATCACATTCAATAGAAAATGTGGACATCATCCTTAATGGTCATGAGTTATATTGATGTGTTATCTAACCTTAAGTGGATTATTTATGGTATTCATTTTGATATTAACTTGGTTGATTATTTATGGTATAGTATCATGTGATAGATTACACCATTAGATTCACATGTTATTTAGTTTTTATACTAACAACATGTATGGGTGCTTAAATTATGTGTAGTTTTATCTTTAATTTATAATTTTTTATGTTTCATGTGATGCCAATGTGTGCCCTTTGGTTAGGTATATATTTGAGATGGATACATAAAGGGATATTGTACTTATGGACATGGAGCATGATGCATGTATCTTTGATCATGTGACCTTAATGAATTCATATAATTATTTGGTATGTGGTATTATTATGTACCTATAGTAAGAAAAAATACGTGATGGATTTGTGATGGGATATTTTGGTAATGGAAATATAATATGATGTGTCTGTTATAAACTATTTTTATTGAAGTATTCATAAAATTATGTGGGTAAATTATGAAATCATGGTTGTTGTATTGTTTATGTATTAGTATGTTTTATGAATGTTTTAATAGGTGAAATGAGTGTGAAAATGATAAATGTTTAAAGGTAGAAAGGGGAACAAGATGGATTTGTGATGGGATATTTTGGTAATGGAAATATAATAGGATGTGTCTAGCATAGATTATTTTTATACGAAGTATTCATGAAATTATGTGGGTAAATTATGAAAATATGGATGTTATATAATTTATATATTAGTATGTTTTAATAGGTGAAATGAGTGTGAAAATGATAAATGTTTAAAGGTAGAAAGGGGAACAAGAGATTGACTATATACCCGATGAATTATCATATGTGATATGTGAAATTAGATATTCGTACTTAGCTTATAAATGTCTTATCTAACATATATGTATATGGACCACATGGAACTTAGAATACATTCTTAGTTATTTATCTAACCTATGTGTGGGTATGCACTTTATTCAACCCATTTCAAAAATTGTTGAATAAAAAATTATCTTAGAAGCCCAAAATTACATATTTTCAAATATGTATTTCCTTTTTATTATAAAATATTAAGTTTAATTGGTGAGTAAAAAATTCAACCCTTTTATATAACTATCTATTTAACATATATTTACATATAAATAATTTTATAATTTATATATAAATAGTATTGTGTATATTTACATATTATTACAATTAATGTGTATAATATAGTTTTTTAATGCTCAATCTATAATTATACAAAATAGTAATTATATATAATTTTTTACATTCCAAGTATTTAATTATACACAATATTGATACATATAATCCTAAATAGAACAAAGGGGCCTAATGAAAATTATTGTATAAATAAATATCATCATAGAGATTTGTTGCAATAATATGTGATAGATGGGGAATTACTGTCTTATTCTCACATTTACTTCAATTGATATTAATACTATGTTGGATCATGTTGCTATAGGAAATATTTAATTATTCACATGATTATTTTTTTACATGTGGTGTAATTTAAATATTAATTTTTTTATTAAAATATATTTTAAATTCACAACTAAAATCATAATTAAGCTGTAATTGGTTTTTGTATTCTTCATTTATCTATTTATATATTCCAAATTGATATCTAGAATTATAATTACAATTCCAAATTAAAGTATACAATAAAATTTAAGTTGTAATTAGTTTTTTAATTCTTCATTTATCTGTCAAAACATTCCAAATTGACATCTAGAATTATAATTGAGTTATAAATGGTTTAATTCCTACACTATTAATAATTTTATAATTATATATGTTAGAGCCTTGATATTCAAGACTTGAATCTTTTAGTTCCTCAAATAATAACTACTAATATTCCACCCTCATATGTGAACTATAAGGTACACAATAAACCAACATGTCATGTTTCTATTTTTTTTTGTTAGGTCTAGTTTTAGTTTTTTTTAATTTTTGTTATCTCCTCGATGGTATGAATAACAAGGCATTGGAGAAAACAAACCAAGTTGATATTAACTGTGATTTGGCTTTGTATTTTTTGGTTTTATGATGAGACTTTTTTATACAATAATATTCTCCTAGCACTTTTGTTTCGTGACATACTGTTATTATCTACACCCAAATATGTCCACAGTTTTTTGAATAAAGGGAAACCTTATTTTCCCCCATAAATTTAAGCCATCCATATTTATATATACAAAAGTGAACATTAATTTTATTTGAGTCATTTATCAAACAATTCCCATGATTTTTTAAGGTTCTCACAATTTTCATACATTTATTAGGGCCTACACAACTACATCATTAGGGAATCCTAATTTTGATTATACAATGATGAATGTCCATAGTTTATTACGAATCTCCCATTTTAATATAGATACTATATTGTCTTTTTGGATTGGATTTAAATTTTCAAATAACATGATTCATGTTCCAAAAAGTGTCTAAATTCACAACCCTTGCATCCCCTTTAAAGGTTATGTTTCCCATTAGATAAGAATTACTTAAAATAAATTTCTTGGTCTATGTGTCTTAGACCCATTTAAAGTAAAAAATGAGAATATTTTATCCTACTTAAAGTATCAATATATATTGGAGATAAAGTGTTTTCTAATGATGTGATAAGAAAACACAACACATTTTTAATTCATAGCATCAACGTTTCTCTCCACCCTATATTGGTAGATGTGCTCAGACATGTAATCAAATGCAATTTTTTATGTTCCTTATGGGGTATAATTGGAGAAAATGTCATGAAAATTATAATATTAAAACATAAATGTGAACCAAGGAAGAAATTACAAAAAAATATAGGTGGGAGATAAGTATTCTTATGGAGTTATTCAAATGCCACTCCTAGGGTTTTTTACTATTCCTTTGAGTATTGTTATAATATGTATTTATGACATTTACTAGTGTTTCAAGTGTAAGGTTTCCAAGTGTAATAATGCATGGAATTTAATGAAAAATTTGTATAAGTGTTGGTATGTACAAAACTATTCAATGTAAATATTTTATCAAAAGTTAAACACATAAATTATTTGTTCTGCATAACAAATAAAATACACAAAAATAATTTTATAAATTATTAAATATGAGAGATTAAAATATATAGGAGGATATTTTTATTACAAATATTCAAATTTAATCACAAATCCCTTAATCTCTCATCTTATAACAACTCCTAAAGACTGTCCCACATGTCTATCTTCTAGTATTTTTTTATAACTCACTTAAAACTCACATTATTCTCACATAATTAAATATTTATACTAAGTGAAAGTATCATTACTTGTACATGTGATTATTAACAATCATTATTGTGTTGGATAACTTTGTCCACACTGCCCAATGGCATTAAAATTATTTTAAATAAAGATGGAAGCACATAAGTGGATTAAGTTTTACGGGATCTTTGCCACTCTCTTTCTTTGGATTGATTGGAGGTGGAAACTATCCTTTTATTAGTGAAAATAATTTAAATGATTATGGTATGGATTATTATAAATGCTAGGACTATACTACCAAAAGTATTATATTATATTATATTATGTTTGGATTATGCATAGCTCTTTAGTCCATAAAAATCTACTTAATAAACACCTAAAGTTCCCTACGCAACATGTGGAGAATGTGGAAAAGATTTTTTCAAAGTATAGGTCTATTTGGAAGTTGAGGAAGCTATTTATAATGGGACATGCTGACTGGATGATAGTCTAGCCTAAAGCAAGAAGGAAGAGACATGTGGTTGATAGACATGATGATGGGATGGCTAGTTGGATGAATAAGATGATGAGATGGAAAATGATAGAAGGGAGTGACATTTGTAGAGTTAGATGGATCATGAATAATTATTTCCTCACATGCCCTGGCTATTGTGATCCCCATGATTGCATAAGATGGTAGTTGTGGGACATTATCAAGATAGATTTTAAGCATGGCAAAGGTTTTTAAAATCTCCATAATCATTACAAAGTAAAGATGTTAGGCATTTTGTGGCCTTATATCCTTGGATGGGTTTTAAAAAACTTATCAATTTGGTTGGGTATTTTGGCCTTTGCATTAAATAGTTTTATGAGTACAGTTTCTCTCAAAATTCTAATGTGTGTGGGGATATTGCTAAGATCGAGCTATCTTTTGTTGAGGAATTTTTCTAAGACCCTATTGTCTAGCATATCATTCAAGAGGGAAAAGTGGCCTCCATCCTTGAAGGGTTGATTAGGCATGACGAGAATTTGTCTCACCAATTTGTAGAGTCTTGTGTGGAGGATTCTAGAAGGGTCTCCATAGGAGGTATTAGCTTTGAAGTCTTGAAGAAGTAATAGGGCAAGCCTTTAGGATCCCCACTAAAGGCAAGAAGATCATTCAATGTATCAAGGTGCCAGACCTAGAGAATATGGAAATTTTCTTCAAATAAGGTGAGGTGGCTGAGAAACTTCATGAAGGATTTGAAATGGAGAAGTTGCTAGCTCCATGGAGACAAATTTGTCTCATGATAATTAAATGATTCACCTTTGAAGGTAGGTATAAGGTTTTCTACCAATACCATTTTGCTTTAATTAATCATTTCAAACATAAGTTAGAAATTAGATTTCTTTTCTTTCGCTTTTCTTCCTTGGAGAATTCAATCAAGTCAGCTAAGGATATTTGGGTAAAAAACCCTACCAATCACCCCATTCCCATCCATCAAGGCCTTATTATGAGACTCTATGACTTCCATCTGGCTTTGTGTCCCTCTAATCTAATTAAAGTGAGCTTGTTGGAAGATCCCCCAACCAACCCATCTCCTCTTAGAAAAAGTAAAGGCAAGAAATTTCTAGGGACCCCCAAAATTCCTAAAATTTGGTTGGGGGGACCCAATACTATTGGTTGTGGCATTCTGATAGAGACCCCTCCCATTGACCCCCATTCCCTTTCCCCTCTACCTCCCAGTGGTAAGTCTATCACTCCTAGCTAGGGACCTGGGAAGGTTTCCATTAAGAGCAACTAGAAGGCTGATGAATAAGAGGTCAATGTTCAACCTACGAAGGTAAGAATTGGGATTGAGGACAATAGTAGTGTTTTGGATTTAGGAAAGATTTTAACCTTGGACCATAAATTGGTGAAGGATGGTAAGGGGGTAGTTTTAGTATTCATAAATCCAATTGAATTATTGGGATCCCTTCCAATAACCCCCAAGTCATTTTTATATTTGATGATTCTAATTTTTTTGAAGATACTTCCAAGAAATATATTGATAAAACCCCCTTTGATTCAAAACATGAGATAGAAGGAATGAGCTACTTTCTTGAGATGAATGAACACAACTCAAAGGAGATGGATGATGATGCTATAGAATTCCATAGTCAGAAGAAGGAAAGTAACTACTCACTATGCACCAAAACAACAGAAGAGCTTGAGGTGATCACGACCAAGATGGACAAAATGCACAAAAAATGGAAGATTATGGTAGAATATACTACCAAGGCTCTTATCCATGTGGCTTTGGTTTTTTATGTGATGAAATACTTTGAAAACAAGATCAAAAATGTTAGAGTGGATAGTATTAGTGATTACAAAGGAATTTTTGAGTTCCTGGCTAACTATGGGACAACTGATAGTCCTTAGTCTTTTCTATGTTCTGTTACTTTACTTTTTGTTTTGTCTACTATTATAGTGCTAGGTGTACCCTATTAGTGTGTTGTTTATGTCTCATCTGAGACTTTTTTTCCCATAGGTTAGCTTTGTGTAAGGCCCAGGACCCTCTTCTCCTGCTTTTTTAATCAAAAATATGGTTTTTTCTAACATTCCCCCCTTCATGTAAACATGGGTGAAGAAACATATCCTACTGACACTACTCTTTAAAAGCATTACTTAAATGAGGTACAACTCCATCAAATTGTCTTTTTACCCTTGTGAAGGCATAGTTATGAATCGAATTCCATGGGAACATTCCCATTATGTGGGTTTATAAATTCCTAATCCTCCATATTCCTAGATCTTAGAACTATCTGGGCAACTATCCATATCGATTTTACCTCAAAATATTCTTATGTCTTCTAAGATTGTGCTTCTTTGGAATATGAATATTTCCTAAATGTTGCTACAGGGGTTTATTGAATAAAATAGAAACACATGTGAACATGAATGTACTTTTTTTTTAATTTTCTAACACACGCCAAACAAAACTAAATTTAAAAACTAAAAAAAAATGACACAAAAATAATTGTGCGGCTTCATGGTTAGTGGTTGATGAGAGAATGCTAAAATTCCTCTAACCTCCATTGCTTGTATCCTCCAGTATATTATTACTTATAAAATGTGATCATGAGGCTCATCTATATGTTATTGTTTAAGGATTAACCCACCCCAATAATATGGATGTTGTGTACAAGTGATGATGTGTTCAGTTATAATATTTTATTTTTGAGATTTTTACAATAAAAAATGACTATAAACACAAATAATTTATTTAATGACTCTTAACTTTGTCAAGATTATTAAAAAAATGACAACTTTGAATAGGACACCAATGATATGCAAGTGATTATAATGACACAAAAGTAACCACTTTGATGAGAGATTTATTTTGACATATACAAAATAACATAATGGAATATTTTTTTAATATATTGAGACTCAATTATAAGTGACATTCTATAAAGACTATTGACTAAAAATTTGTTAGAGAATTAATATTATTTGGGTCCTTTGTGTTATTATAATTTTATCCTACGTATCATTTATGTGTGATTTTCTTATATTTATAAATACACTTTATCTCAGATTTATGCTGTGGTTCTCACCTCTCTTGTTCACTTGTTGGATTTGAAGTTACTTGCACAAGTAACTTCTCACCTCACATGTCACACAAATCCTCCTCACTTGTAAGAGGATTGGGACATTTTTTAGACATATTAATTTTGCTCATGTAACTCATTTCTCTCTCATATCTCTATTTAAATAGCTCTCATCTCCCATTATTCTCAATAAACCACAATCTAGTCTCTTCTTAACTTGTTCTTGCATTCTTGTGATTTTCTCTTGGCTTAAGTAAATTTTTATCCTTATCTCCTAGATTATTCTTGTCATGTACATGGAATTCATTATTTCTAGTCTTATAATAATATCGTTTGGTTTTTCTCCGTTCAACAATTTCCCTATTTGTTAAGTCTTTTATGTCGTATTTTGTGGTTTTTTCACTTTTACATGGAACTTTGTTCCTTTAATAATTTTCATTACTTTTTAAAAATGTTAATCATTTTATCTTTGGAAATAAACATATTATGGTATTAGATCCATGGTTCTTACATTTATTCTTGAGTGTTTTTGCAAGTTGAAGGTGGAAGAGAAGTTGTTCTGACATTTTTACTAACCTATCATTAAATCTCTTTGATTTGTTTTATTTGCACTTTATCTATTAACTCTTTTTTAGTTTTCTATTTTATAAAGGAGAATTAATGGTTTTATGATACCTTTTTTAGATAAGATCATCATGTATGAGATACATTGAACTACTTTTTTATGTTAATGGTAATTCCTTTATGGAATTTTATATACATTATTTTGTGTATTAACATATTTTTAACTTGAAAATTATTTCTTGTTGGTTATTATTTTGTGTAAAAAAAGACAAAAATCTATTTTAATCACATTAGTTTGGTTATTTATGCCTTTTAAATATTCAAAATTAAAATCAATCACACTTATTTCATATTTGCGTTCACATATTTTTTAGATTTTTTCGGTAAATGGATCTATAAAAAATTATTCATAATGAATTTTATCCCTTTAATACACACACACACAATACACACACACACACACACACACACACACACACACACACACACACACACACACACACACATGTATATATGTACACACATTCTTTTCTTGTAATGCATTGGTTATTTTTTCTTCTTTTATTGGTTGTGCCTTCTGCTTTTTGATTGGTAACCCATGGAGTTTCATTATTATCCATTCTACCAAAAAAAAACCATTTTTATGTGCTTATATATTGGTTCTTAACATACTTGTGACTTTTCTTATTCAAGCTCAAAGGTATTTCACTCTTACCATTTTATATTGTTCTCCTCCTTCCATGTGCCAAGTGGTAGTCTTAATTTAGCATAGCTCTGCCTTTTCTTTGGGCTATTCAAAATTGTATTTATTTCATTTTGACTTTGTTGACAACTTTTCCTTTTAAAAATAGTGTTTTGAAACCTTTGACAAGTGGCATTTTGGGTCTTTTGACTTATTTTTGGCTTTGAATTTTTACCCTAGTTTTTTTCTAATAAGATTTTACTTTGATCGTGCTTGTGGCATTTCAGATTTATTTCATTACTTATTCATTTTAGCTTTGCCACATTTCATTTTTGGTTTATTTTACTTTCTTGGTTGTAATTTTTTTTTGAAGACATTTATCTTCTTCCATGTAGCACTTCTCCTTTTACCTTGTGTCATGTCTTACTTCTAACAACTATCTTTTTATGCATTGAGTTTATAAATATTAAAGACTTACATTGTTTACATTATTATTTTCCATGAAAGTTTCAATTGATATAACTCACATATTTTTTTCAAATGTGCTTAAAGTTTTTAAATTAAAACTAAAAAGCATTTCAATCTTAAAGTCTTTTTTAACTTTTTCAAATCAAGTTTTTCATGTGCTGTTTTAAATCCACATTCCTATTAATTGGGTTTTAAAGTTGAACCTTGGTATTTGAAAATTTTATTGGTATATTTAAATATAATTCATTTTTTTACTTTTGGTTCTTATCATTTGTTGTTATGCAAGTTAAAACATCAAAAGTGTTTTTATATGCATTGGTTTCTTTTTTTCAAAAAACTCATTTTTTATTAAATCAACTAATGCAACCTTTTTTTAAGCTTTTGTTCAATTTAAAAAAGGATCTTTTTATTTTTAAATCTCATTTGTATTTATGTATTAAATCAAAGTAAAACTAGATTTCTACCTATTTTAGTTTCCCTTGTTTAAAATAAATTTGTTAAATGTTTTTTCTAAAGTTAATTAGTAATTTTTCGATAAGTATATTTGGTGTTGGCATTAATAAATTTTCAAATTTTCTTCTTAAATGGAATTTAACTTAGCTATTTTTGCATATTTTAATAATCTTACACATCAAATTTATTTCAAAAAAGATGAGATAACTACTCTTAAACATCAAATTGCATGTCAAAAAAACACTCTTAGTGTTTTAAAATTTATTTTTAATAAGAAAAAGTTAACTATGAAAAACTCTTTTGATGCTCTAAATGAAAATTTTTCATCTTTCTATCATATTAATGGATCTAATAATGAATTTTATTATACTCTTAAATAAAATTTCACGTCTTTATATACTTATACCAATCCCAGTTTATGAATTATGAACTATATAAACTATTCAAGTGGTGGGATTCGTAAGTGTGAAGATGGTATTATTGAACCTATTTTACTTAATTCAAATGAAAATTTTAAAGTTATCAATTTTAATGATTCAACTACTTCTAATACAAATTTGAGATTGTATTGTCCTCCACATCAAAGGACTTATAATGCAACTTATTTTGATTATAATGTTTGGAGTTCTTATGCTTTGGTTAAAAATGATAAACTTTGTGCACATTGTGGAAAATATGAGCATTTTATCTCTAAATATTATAAATTGTATCCATAAAAATCTTGTGCTAAATATAATTATGACACTTTGCATTGTTATAAAATGATTAAATATCCTGCCTCTAAGGTTAACACTATTTGGATTCTTAAAAATAATGGATCTTCTAGATACTTTGATATATATTCATGTGATAATTATTCTATTGATTCACATTGAGTATATTTTTTAAGCAACACATATTCTTTGTCTCTATTTTGATTAAAACACATATTTTATGCATTCCTTGTTTTTTGTTGCAAAAGAAATATGCATTGATTATTTTGACTAATTTATTTATCTTGCATGATTTTGCACTTTATAATGGAAGTTATTTTTGATCCACTCACCTTATTTTAGATCTAATTTTATTACATTATGTATGTAAATTATATTTTTATGGCATATTGGTTACTTAACTTGAAATATTTGTGTTAGCTTATTTGTTTTATAGGGTTTTGTGGATCATTTCTCCCTATTATTGGTATTTGTTCCATTGTATATCATACACACTATCCAAAGAAGATTATTGAAGATTATTGATGATCACTGTTTAAACCTTATGACTTTTAGCAATGCCTTCTCTTCTTATTTATTCTATCATATATGATAATTCCTCTTGAAGAAAGTTTTTAGGGGTATTATTTATGTAATTTCAACTCCCTTCATTATTTGTAAAATGTTTTATCCATTTTTTAAACCCCAAATTAAGTTTAAGGGGAAGTGTTAGAGAATTAATTTTATTTGGGTCCTTTAGGCTAGTATAATTTTATCCTAAGTTTTATTTATGTGCCTATTTATTAAATTTACAAATACACTTTATCTCATATTTATGAGGTGGCTCTCACCCCTCTTGTACACTTGTAAGAGTATTAAGACACTTGACACACACATGAAGCTAATCATGTAACTCATTTTTCTCTCTTAACTCTATTTAAAGATATCTCCTCTCTCATTCTTCTTAACATAACATAATATAGTCTATTCTTGACTTTCTCTTGTATTCTTATGATGTTATCTTGGATTAAGGCTATTCTTCTTCTTCTCTCATAGATTATTCTTTCTATGTGCTTGGAGACTAAATATTTCAAGTATTCTAATAATATTTTGGGGTTTTGCTCCATTTGATGGTTTCCCCACTTGTAAAATCTCTTGTCTCACATTTTTTAGTTGCTCAATTTTCAAGGTAAATTTGTTCATTTAAAAAAAATCATTTCCTATTTTCAATGTTAATTAGTCAATCTTTGGCAATAATTCTATTAAATTTGAAAAAATTAAAAATATTCATCTAATATCAATAACTTATTTGATAATGTATTAGAGCATGGATTTTTCTTATTTAAAAAAACTAAGAAACTTTCACCAATTAATAATGAAAACTCTAAAACAACCTAAGTACCACTAAAGTGATTACTTAGCTTCTAATGAATACCTATTCACATACACCATAGCATATTATGTTATGATTTTTATTGGAATAAATGTAAGAGATAATAGATAGTGTATGGAGTGGATAATACATATAAATTTACACTAGTCTTAAAGTTTTATCAGCTAAGCACTTCCTTCAGCTATGGGATCCAAAAATATTTTAAGTGTAATATTCTTGAGCACAAATCTAAAAATATAAAGGGATAAAATAGTAGAATAATATGCATAATAATATGATGTAAATCAAAATATTTGTATTACAACAAATCTAGTGGTAATGAGAAGATGCACCAAACACATCAAAATTTAAGAATGAATGACACATACAAATTTCATTGAAAAAAATGCCCTTCTTCCTTCAATGGTGAATTCATTTTTAAGTAATTAGTCTTCATATTTTATGGAAAGATATAAAATAAAGTTGATCCTTAATACAAGTAATTCAAGGATATAATTTTTTTGCATGGGACTATAAGAAAAATATTTCATCTTTGCAGAAGCTTTGATTCATGGAATGTTAAGGGGTTTTACATATTAACACCCACACCAAACATTATAATGATGCCCAAGAAGTGATTGATTGTGCATGCATATACTTCACCAAACTATTGAGATGATATCGAATGCCTTAACCAAAAGATTATTTTGGTTATGTCTCGTATCTTCTCTTAAGATCCCATTCTTTTTATTTAATACCACATAAATATTTTGGTACATATTATCAAAATATAAACATACAAATTATTTAGTTAGCATAAAAAATTAATTGCACATAAAAATAATTATCTCCTATATTATTTATTATGAGAGATTACAAAATATTGGATGATGATATCCTTAATACAAGGAATAAAATTTAGTCACAAATCCATTAAATCTTTCATATCCTAACAATTCCTAAAGACTCTCCCATAAGCATTTATTATAGTGAGTTGTTATAGCTCACATACAACTCACATTATTCTCACAAAATTACATATTTATGCTAACATCAAAATATAATTACTCAGGCATGTGAGTACTAACAAGTATTTTACTAACATAATTTGTTTCTATAGTCTAAGCATACTAGTCTCAAATAACTTCATAGTAGGTGGTATTTTATTAATTGTATATTTGTTAATCCAATGTAGTTTCATTTAAAAACCTCAATTTTAATTTGAGGAGCCATTAGAGTATCCATGAGTAGGAGGAAAAAAATGATGTCATGACCATGATTAAGTCAAAGGTAATTTAGCATAAATCTAAAACTAATGAATTAATGAAAAAAATAGCCATGTGGGAGACAAGTACTCTTATGGAGTTCTTCAAAATAAAATCTTAGGGTTTTTACTATCCATTCATATATTTTTATAATACATAATTATGAAATTTATTGGTGATTCAAGTGCAAGGTTTAAAAGCGGCATTTAGCATGAAATTTAGTGTACTAATTGGGAGAGGTGCTAAAATTTAATAAAAAGCCATAAATCATGCATTTTATGTTTTTTCTTGGGTATAGTTGGAAAAAATATCATGTAGATTATCATATTCATGCATAAATCTAAAACCAATAAAGCAATGAAAAAATGAACATGTGGGATACAAGTAATCTAATGGATTCATTTGAAAGACACTCTTAGGGTTTTTAATAACCCTTCAAGTATTGTTATTATCCATACATATGGAATTTAAAGGTGTTTCAAGTATAGAGTTTCCAATTAGGTACCCAAATATAATATATATTGCACTTTTTTTGATGTTTTAATTTCAATGCATAATGGTAGACTTAAAAATCTAGATGACATGTTTTATGACAAAAAATATATATAGTCAAAACAAAAACTAGTTATCCATAACTAAAGAATAATTTATTTCAATTGGATCTTATCTAATGGAAAGCATAACCTTTTAAGGGGATAAAAAAGGTTAAAATTTCAACCATATTTATATATTGAATCATTTTAAATATAAGAGCAAAGGTGCTAGGTGTTGACCATTTTTTGCCCAACAGGCCAAAAAATCAGTCCCCCTTCTTTTTTATGTTGTTCTGAGCCAGTACTTTTGATTTTGCATGAGTCTTACAATTTCTATGGAATTTGCAGGATTTCTATAGACTCTGTAGGTGTGTCTTTCAATAGAAGAACTGGTCAAAAGTTGCAAAGTTTTACAAAGCTTCTTCAGGCTCTTGTCTAAAGAAATTCACAAAGAAGGTTGGCATCTTTGAACCATTGAACCATTGAACTAGTTCAATGCCTTGGTTCAATCGGCAAGTTCATCGCTCAAGTTCAATGCAGAGTTCAATGCTTTAGTTTGAAGCTCAAGTTCATCAGCCTTGGTTCATTGCTTGGTTCATCACTTTGGTTTAACAGCTGAGTTCAATAGTTTCAGTTCAACACCTCAGTTCATCTCTTGGTTCAACGAGCTCAGTTCAATGCTCGGTTTAAAGCCTCAATTTAACAAATGCTTGAACCATTGAAATGGTTCAATGGATTGGTTCAACGACTGGTTCAAAGGAGCAGTTTAATGGGAAAAGTTCAAAGGCTTGTTTTAAAGTGACAGTTTAAATGAATGGCATACAGTGTTGAACTGTTGAACCATTTTGGGTTCAAGTAGTTGGTTTAAGCGATTGGTTCAAAGGAACGGTTTAAACACTTGGTCCAAGTGGTAGGTTCAAAGGCTTGGTTCAACAAAGGAGTGGCGTGCAGTGTTGAACTGTTGAACCGTTGAACCATTTTTGGTTCAATCAGTCAATTTAATGGCTTAGTTCAATCAGGTAGTTTAAAGGAGCATCCCAAAAAGTGAAGGACAAGTGCCCTTGCGAAGGGTAGTTCTAGGTTCAAGAGCCCTTGCGGAGGGTAGGAAGCAGTTCAAAGAGGCCACAAAGAAGTGGCTAAGATCTTTAAAATTTTTTTTAAGGCAAAGTCATGAATTATTTTAGACTTTTGTCTAAAGGATTTCCTTCGGACAAAAAGTCCAAAGGAATTTGGGGAAACCACAAGAAAAAAGCCTGAGAGGAAATTTCCAAAGGCAAAGTCACAAGGCAATTCTTATGGACTTTTTGTCTACAAGAAAAAGCTTGAAGCAAGAAACCCCATGGGAAAAAATCCCATATAAAAAGTCCACGGGGAAAAGGCTAAAGCAAAAAGCCAAAGGAAAAGGCTCGAAGGAATTTTCCAAGGATGGTGATGTCTCAAAATCTGTCAACTTTAAGAAGATAGACTAGTCATTGGTTTTCAAACTGTGACGGGCCCACAAACATCAATTTTACACTAGGAAAGCTAGAGCGCAAAAGGTGCCAAGATGCAACCATGGAAGGCTTTGACATGATTTTTTAAGAGTAGTGGAACATGACATATATCCCCTACAAGGCTCGATAGAAGCTGATAAGTGTCAGCCTTTGTGGTCTCTCTCTTTTGTCTCACGAGAACTGTAGTGGGTCAAAGGGTTTGTTTCTAAAAGTGAGCAGAATGAGCCAAGTGTCATCATCCACATGAATCCAAGTCAGCCCCAAGGGTTTCTATTATGATTGTCAAGGTGTAGTGAAATCCACCATGTGTCCCTTGTGAAGGCGTAGCAGAAGCTGCCACATGTCAACAACAGAGCGCTCCCATCCCAAAGAGCCAAAGAAGTAGTAGAAGATAGCCCGATGGGTGAAGGAGCTAAAAGAGGCAAATAAAGGAAGAGGTAAAATAGCCAAGCACATAAATAGACAAATAATCTGAGTGGTAAAGGAAGGTGTCAACTTAATGAGTTACTCCAGTAGTTGACACAATGACTGTCAGGCGGTCATCAAACAGTGCAAACAGTGAGCAATGTGGCCTACTTTCTCTAGTTGGCATTTATGAGGGGACAAACTACAGTCTGTTTGTAGGGAAAGAGTAGTTTGTTTGTAAAAAAGAGGTAGGGCCATGTTTTCACATTAATGTGGAATGCCAAAGTCAAAGCAGGAACCGACAATCAAACGGCTCCCTCTTCCCAAGGCTCAGAGTGCACATGGGCTAGCTTGAAAAAAGAGTGCCAAGTTCCACCAAGTTCTCTTCCCCTTTCTCTATATATTGTAAAACTTCTCATTTGAGAAGGATCCATTCTCTTAGCCTTAAGGCAAAACTTTGCCCAAAAATCTCTCGGGGCTTTTAAGGCAGAGCTCTACCAGATTTTACCTTGAATTAGGACTTAGCATTTTTACCTCTATCTGGACTTGCACTTTAAAGTATATGTCTATGTTTTTATTTTGTGTTAAGTCATTTTCTTTCATGCTTCTCACAGATTGATTTCAGCATGTCTAGTGGATTATGAAGTCTCTTTTTTGAAGGTTTGCTAGAAGTGTCTACAGCAAGAATATAGGCGCATGTGAATAGGCTATCAAAGTGTGTCTTAAAACACCTTTGCTATTTCATTCCTCCTTGTATCTCTATAGATCCCTAACTCACTATTGTAAAAGAGTTTCCCCCTTTAGATGAAATGTATGGTCATTTCTTCTTGGTGAAAAGTGTATGTTCAGGCTGAGTGGGTCAACATTTTCTAGTGTATCACCTTTTCATTTTTAGGCTTAGTTTCTATTTTCAACATCTATCTCTCCCTTTTCACCCCCCCCTTTTACATTTGTTTGTTATTAGTAGGAGAAACCAGGGCCTAAAAGATACATCAGAGGGAGGTAACCCTTATCTAGAGACTCTCCCCTCCAGCTTCGCCGGTCCCATAGGCAAGAGGGAAGTTTCCATTGTTGCATGTGGAAGGGCAGGAGCTAGGTGTCCTACCCCAGGTGCAATCCACTACATCAACACTAGGATAATACTAATGTGAAGTTTAGAGATACTGATAAATAAGTTCAACCATAAGTGTGATCCATAATAAATTTTCACACCCTATTGAAGTATTAATTGAAGATGTAAAACCCTCAATTAGTAATTGAATTCCTACTAGATATCTTTGATCAGGTGAATAGATTTTTAATGTTGTGGTCATAGTTAAATCAAAGGTAAATCATATTTTTTTAATGTCATGCTTCCATTATTGTTTTATTAAGGCATGTTTTTGATCCATTTATGTTTAAAATTTGGATTTAAGATTCAAAAGAGATGGCCTCTCCTATTTATTTAGGTGAGAAAATTGAAATGAAATTTAGCCCCATTATTTATATCATTTAAAGTCAAATTAACAAAAAGAAAGTGAAATAACTAAGTACCATGAAAAATGAAGATGACTCCAAATTATATAGTAATCTCTATTTGGACATAATTTTTTATTATTAAAGAATCATAAAAATGTAATTATGTGGAATAATGCATGTCATTTAATTTATTTTTGGAGATGTTGGTATTCAATACAAAATGATGAATAGTGTTTCATGAATTGAAGCTAATTTTTTTTGTTTGAAATATTATGGGATATGTATTAACTATAGATTTTGGCATCTTTTATGTCTTGATTATGGATTTTTTGTTACATGTGGAAAAAAATTACCACTTATCTCTGGCCTAAAATTTTCATGATCTAAGGAGAAGACATTAGGTAAGGGCTAGAAATTAGTTATAAATAGTGTAAAAATAAGTACACACATGAAATTGCCATGGGGTTGATTAATTTTTAATATTAATTTTAAAGATACTAAAAAATAATTTCAACCATACATGTGATTCATTGTAGGCATAGTGAAAATAAGTGTTAACCCTCATCCACTATAGCTATATGGACGATTACATATAAAACACAAAAATATATCCTACAATCATTGAACTACATGAGACCACATCTCATTCATTAATTCATGTACCTCTTGTATGCTTTCACATTTTCCATACATTCCATGTTCTATTTACAAGCAACCATGTCGTTGTAATGGATGAGGGATGTAATTACTTCAATAAGATGATTGATAATTATTTTCACTATTAATCATATGTATTTATGAACTTATTAATTAGAAAATATAAAGTTAATATTTAAAATTACTTAAACCTATGGTAGTTTTAGTGTGGTTAGTTTCCCAATAAAAATGTTAGAGTGGGATTTGGAGTGGGTAGGCTCCCTCTCAAAAAATTTAGAGTGGGTGTACACCCACTCAAATTTTTTATGGTTGATTGTTTCCCACTCTAAAATAAATGTACACAAAATTTGGAATCATACATCAGGTAGATTAATCACATATTTCAAAAGGATGACTATCACTTATTTTCATTGTGTCTAAAATGGATCAAATGTATCCTTGAACTTCTTTGTTGGTATATCTAAAATTCATATTCAAAATGAATTAAACCTATTATAGTTGTGTTCATGTTATTTTGTGTGTGGGTGGGTAGGGGGTTTAAGGGGAAAAAAATTACGTGTAAAATGGAAGGTTTGTTCAAGTGTTTATGGTCTTGTGAAAATATTAAAAGTTTCAATAAGTTACTCAATATTTGCCTCTTTAATTATATTCTAAGCTCCATATTCATAAATTAAATGACCAATCTCCAATTTATTTTCTATCAAGCATGAATCAAAATGGATTTTTTAAAAAATCATATTTGAAAGGCTACATATGGACATATCAGTTTGAAAAAATAAGTTGCTCCACACATTTTTACCATTACATCCATGATAATTTACATGATCATTGAGATGAATATGATGTTTATGTCAAATTTATTAATATTCACACTATTGATTTGTAATATGCCATACAAATTATGTGATTTAAAAATGTTGATTAGATTTTTCACTATTCTTGTTATAAAAAGTATAACATTTTTAAAACTCTAAATTTAAACATCACATAAAAATTATCCTAACACCTTTATTTAATAAATAGTAGTATGGAATGAGAATCAAATAATAAATTGATAGTATCTTTATTATAGACTTTAGTACAATATGATAGATAAAAAATTATTCATGAAATGAGAGATAATATTAGCAATTAGCTCTAAAAGTGAAATTAAATGTTGATAGAGAGATGAAATAAATGGTTGAAGGTAGATGTAGGGAAAAAATTAATTATATTTTATATAAAAATATAATTTAGGAGAAATAAAAAAAACTCATAGCATCCATTCAATATGTTCCAGAATTAGAGATTTGAAACAAAGGTAATGAGATAATAAAAAATCCAAAAATATACACAACCTTTCAATTTAATTTTCTAAAACATAAAAAATTTCATGTGAAGGTGCCATGCCCCATTGACATTTTTGAATCACATATGTTTTTTCTTGTTGAATCTATATAATATTTTGTTAATAAAAGATAACATGCTAAAGATTAGAATTTTCATGAATCAAGTGCAATGTAAATATCGACAAGTTAAAATAAATGGAGTCAAATTGAAGGAAGAATATGATATGATATAGAGGGAATAATTTTATCTATTTATTTTTAATGTGGATACACATGATCATGTATTTTTTGAATTTTTACTAATTGTTTAAAAAATAAAGTAATTAAAATATGAATCTTTTAAAAGGAGAACATTCTTGAGATCATTTTAAAAGTTAATCCTTGTGATTAAAAATTACCAACATCAAGGGATCATGCTCTAAGATGATATATTCAGAGTTAACTATATTTGAACATAGTTAAATACCACTTACATAATGTATGAATGAGATGTGGTCTCATGAAATACAATGATTGTAGGATATCATTTTGTGTTCTATTTATAATCATCAATGTAGTTATAGTGGATAAGGGATGTAAATATTTCAATAGGATAATTGACACTTATTTGCACTATGTTTGCAATAAATGAAAGGTATAGTTGAAATTATTTATCGGTAACTCTAAAATTCATATTCAAAATAAATCAAACCTATGGTAGTTGTGTGCATATTCTTTCTTGTGTGTGTGTGTGGTTTTTATGGGAAAAAAAATAGGTTTCCCTTAATTAAAAAAGTGCAGTCACCCCTTTCCACTTCAAAATTAAAGAATAATTTATTTTAACTAACTCTTATCTAATTTGAAGGGGCTGTAAGGGTTAAAAGTTTGGACCATGTTTGGAACTTGAATCATTTTACACATAAATGTAAATTTAAACCATAAGACCAAAACAAGGTATTGGAAAATTAGTATGGAATGTATCATCATAGTAAAACAAAGGTAATATTAGAGTATTAATGTAGAAATAAATATCATAATATAAATATCCCATAATAGTTAACTATGTATGTGATTGATGAATAATTACCATATTATGATAACACTTCCTAAATTTATACTAAATATATGTTGGAGCATGTTGCTCTAGGAAATGCTTAATTAATCATGTATTATTTAGTTTACATGGAGTATAATTGAATTCTTCATTTATTTTTCAAAATTATCCAAATTGATATCTCAATTTATAACTAGGTTGTAGTTGGTAAAATCTTACATTGATAAGAATGAGACAAGGGTGGCTTATAAGGCTTTACATGATCTAAAATATGTGTATGTATACATATATATCTATTATATATGTGTGTGTATACATGTATGTATATATACATGCATATGTATATACGTACATTACACACACACACACACACAATTAAAATATGAGACTAAAACTAAAACTCAAAATTTTAAATAGAAAGAAGTTCATAGGATTTTTCACTAGGAAACTTTCTAAAAACATTTTAACACTTTTACAACTTTGCATTTAATATTATTTATGTTCAAATATAATGGAATAGATTAATTGTAATGATTATAAATTTTAATATTTTTTTTCATTTCAATATATATGTATGTTGTAAATCTAGTGTCCATAATCTTTCCTAGATGATTGTACTAAAATCGGAGATTTGGAAGAAGCTATGGACATCCATCAATGTATAATAAAAATTATTATTATCTAATGATGTAGTTGTGTTGGCCCTAGTATACATGTATTAAATTGTGAAAGCATAAAAAAGGCATGAAAATGGTTTCACAAAATACCTAAAAGAAAAGTGTTCTCATATAAATGATAACTACAGGATATGCATAAAATGGGTTTGATGAAAATGCCTTGAATTTTTTTTTGCAAATACAATTGGAAGTTTTAAATCCAAATTCCATTATATTTTTTTCTAACATTCTCTTAACCTATGACAAAACAGGATCTTTGGATTAGGGTATGGATTTCCATCAAAGAATAATAGAAAACATATTTTTTTTCAGATGTATTGTCTTAATTTCCCCAATAGACATGTATGCCAAATGTGAAAGCATACAAAAAGCATGTGAATTGTTTGGAAAAATGCATGAATGAGATGTATTCTCATGGAATGTAATGATTATATGATATATTTTTGTGTTTTATTTTAAATTAACCATGTAACTATAGTGGTCGAGGGATGTAAATACTTAAATATGACAACTGAATCTTTTTTTCACTATGCCTACAATGGATCACACATATTATTGAATTTCTTTGTCCATAGCTCTAAAATTCAGATTCAAATGAATTACACATTACTTAATAGAAAACAATAAAATTTAATTAATTCATATTCCATATTGAATGTCATATGAAAAAAATTGTATGTCATAATAAATACAAGTGGCATTAGGTATAACATTCAATGTAGTAATTGGGAGATGTGTTAGGAGACATGTTGGCATGAAATAAAAAACCTTATAATTTAAAATGATTGTTCTATTATATAATATTTAATTCATTTTAAATATGAAGTTTAGAGCTAC
>JARHVA010001202.1:2062500-2195000 GCA_037957365.1 Torreya grandis
CCCATTTCTAATTTTTTGCCTACAACCTTTTTAAATAATTTTTATACCATTAGAGAGGGCTTTCCAAAAGTCTGAGCGATCATAAGGCCCTTCCTCCCATAGTAATTTATCCTCATTGTTTCCTTCCAAGTATTTGGATTTGATAATAGGGTCTAATATTTATCTTCTTTTATAACTTTCCATCCCAATTTTGATAGGATGGATTTTTTCATGCTTCTTATCTTTCAAAGTCCTATCCCCTCATTAGACTTTGGGAGGCATGCCTTTTCCCATTAGATCAATGGGAATATGAATTTTTCTTCTAAGGATTTCAAGATAAAGTTGCACTAAATCTATTTTATTTTGTCACTGATTTTACTTGGAAACTTGAAAAGAGACATGAAATAGATTGGTATACTTTAGATGGTGCTTTTGAGTAGATGAATCTTACCTACCTAGGTTAGCAAATGACCTTTCCTTCTAAATAATTTATTTTGTATTCCATATATAATCAATAGGAATACATAGAGGGGAGATTATTATTATGTTAGTATGAAATTAAAATAAAAAAACACACTAAAAAGCTTACACATCTAGCCTAGACACTTAAAGAGCTAGTGAACTACATAAATAACTAACAAATGAAAGTAAAACAAGTTTACCTTCCATAAAAGCATGTGTTGTGTGTTGAAAATGAGTTGATGTGATCAATTATGTGATCAAGAATTATTTTCAATGAATCTCCTTGTTCCACCTCTCCTTGTCACCTTGGCAATGTTGATTTGGCTTTGGTTTGGTTTGGCTTGGCTTAGCAAATAGGCATGGTAACACTATAACAAAGGGCTATTTGAAGTAAATCCTACATAATAACATTACACTATTCAATCTTATTTATTAATGGGTTAGGCATTGTATTTATAGCCTTTAAAACTAACTCTAACCCAAGTGTAGTTAGGTTATAGTTAATCACAGTTGAGTTCAAACTAACCTTAGTTGAGTTAAGGCTAACCAAGTTGAGTTAAGGAGGGGACATGTAATTAATATTTGGGATAGATATCCCATTTATTAATAATGTCTCTCCATTTTTAAATTTATGGCATTTAGGGAGATATTTTAATTCCTTGACTTTGAGGATGATGATGTCATCATGACGTAATTTTTATTAAAATTTCCTTTTTGTAAAATTCAATTTCACTAATTGCATGTGGAAATTCCACATAATCATTTAATGTGGCTTAATTTTTTAATTCATTATAATTAGCATTTTAACACTTTAGGAATTGTTCAAGTGCCCTATTTAATGGGTCCAAAGGCCAAACTATCAATTTTTAGGTTACAAGGTGACTAGACATGAGTCTATGAGAGGTTACTATTTTATATAGGATAATAACCCAAATAGGTATGCCTCATCATGATTCTGATCAGTAATGTCCTTTGTATGGACAAAATTGGGACATTTAGTGATTCTTGGGCTTAATTTGTCTTGTTTGGTAGAAATCAATTTGAAGTTCGATTGGAATCTAGTTATGGTTAGAATGGGGTGTCTACAGTTTGCACTAGTTAGGAAGATATTTCAAGCTATTAGAATAGTAAAGTCTTCTCAAAGAATAAAAATTCAATAATTCCTAATGCCATAAAAGGAAATGGATGATCCTTAGATTCCCCCTTAGGGGATTGGGTGACAAATAAGGTTAGAAAAATTAGTGGCAAGTGAGATGACCCAGTAGGGCAGATAAAAAAGGATGATTTGACCAAAGGTGTTTATAATAATCAGCCTAGTGAGGTGAACATTAATGATTTTTCCAAAGGTATTTATAATAATTAGCATAATAAAAAATGTCCTAGTAGGGTAGATAGAGATAATGATTTATCCAAAGGTGGTTATAATCATTAGCACAAGGAAAACATGCCCAAGTGGGGTAAGGAAATGATAATGATTTTCCCAAAGGTAGTTATAACCATTAACATCTAGATAGATCAAAACACAATGATTTGCCTAAAGGTAATTAATACTATAGTTTTCTCTAATATGGAAAATAGAAAAAGGGGTATTACATACTGAATCTATACTTATGGAGTAAGTGTAAGTTGGCATAAAGAATAGGCATGAATTTAGGCTAATTTCTAGTATGGAGATGCATGTCCTAACTAGTAAGGATTAAAATTCATTTATGATTTAATTACTTTGCATTTGGATAATGGGTGGATAGGTCAATAATTTTTCAAATGAACAAAGAGATGTGGCACCATTAATTTTAAGATCAACTGAACTAAATTTTTTTATAACACATGACAATATGTACCATGATATAAAACACAATGATGATAGATTTGTAGTATACATAAGGACTGACTCCTAATCCAAAAAATAATTAAAAATAATACACCAATGATAAAAACCATGATGAAAAAGTTGGCATATGATTATTTATGGACTTAAGTATAATGCACAAGGAATATCCCAATGAATGCATATATACTAATTCAAGGCACAATAATGAAAACACATAAATAGGCAAACAAAAAAAACAAAAAAAACACCAATAAAAAATGAATGAAACAATCAAAACAAACTCAAACAAACACAAATACTATTTAATCACAATGTTGGTATAAGCATAAGACAAATTTTTCATGTATGTGTAAGAGAGATGTTACTCTTGGAAATAGGGTGACCCTTAAAGTAGATATCAATTATGGAAGTATACCAACACAAGAACTAAATATGAATAATGTTTCCCCTAGGCAATTGAGAACAATGACACAAACAAGATAAAAAACATTACCCCTAGGCTATAGGAGATTAAACAAAATTGGGGGGGGGGGGATAGAAAAAAAGGAAGGGGTAGGTAAGATGAATCTAGATGCACTAGGAAAATGGATGATGCCTACATAGTCCGATGAACACAAGATCCAACATGAACTTTAGGCCAAATGTAATTCTCCCAGGATATGGGATAGAATAAAATTGATGATAAGGAAACATGATGGTCATGTAGAGGAATGTGGGAATGGTCTCACAAAATGGTGAGTGCATGATAAAAAAGGGGATGATGTTTCACAATCATGAAAGTATCAACACAAACAAAGTGTAGAAGTGCAAAAGTATAGTTTAGGCTTAAAACCACACTAAAAGATAATAGACAAGTGCTTGCACATGAACTAAGTTCTTAATACTTACTATATTAAAGGATGAGAAGGAGAAAGAACTCACAAAAAAATGAGTGTTTATGGATAAGGACAATAAATATGGGGAAACTAAAGGACAAGTGGTTACTTGTGAAATAACTAGGAGTCCCAAGATCCTTAAGGCAAAGAAGCAGTCAAAAAAGAAAAGGTGTAGTTGAGCTAACTCAAGATACCTCATGTATCCAAGTGCCACCTATATAGTCTATGCAGACCTTAGGCCGATGTTGTTCTCCCAAAAATGGGAGGAAGAATAATAAGGTGGTCTATAAATAAACTGAATAAACAAGATAGCCCATCCTAACAAATTTAGATGGCTTTATATCTCACAAGGAAATTCTAAGCCAATTTTCATGATTTTATGATTTTTAGGATTATCTAGATATTTTTACCCATGTTTTTGGAATTTTATAATCAGATCAACTCAATCAATAATTATGAGATATGAAATGGTCTAACTCACAAAATGGAAAAGCATAAATAACTCATAAAATGGAAAGAGCATTAGAAATGGTTGCTTGTAAAATGGAAATAACATTCAAACTTAAAGTGCTCATAAAATGGAAAGAACATGTGAAAGGGGTGAATAAAATAACCTCAACATAAATCAATCACTACCTACATAGTATCAAATGAGACCTAAAGTCACTGTAGTTATGCCTTATAGTGGAAGAATCCAACTAGGTAGCATCAAGTTCATGAATTAGGAAAATGGCATAGTATAAAACAAGAATGGAAAGGTGATGCGATAATATATGGTAAAGGTGTTGCTCATAATTTTCCAATAGGTGGTTATAATTATGAAACAAAGGCATGAGTCAATGATACTAATTTGACCAAAGGTGGTTATAATTAGGAGCACCAAAAATGAGGTAGATTGTGGCAATAATGAAGAATGTAATTTTCAAACCACTTATATATTGGTATAAGATACTACCTCTATTTTAAATACCAAATCAAATATTAAAACTTCATCATAATCTAATTTCTTAAGGTGTCAAAAGAACTAAAAGATTAGAGCCAAGATTAAAAATGGGAGGGTAAAACATTTACGATTAATAATGAAGGTATGGTAAGAATGGTATGTAGTATGGTACAAGTAAGGTGATATTACGGCATGAGTAAAATGATCCTCATATACAATAATTTAATTCTCTCAAAATAAATACTTATTAAAGTGTATTATGTTCATGGTTTCATCAAGTTCATCTTCATTTGGTGTAGCAATATTGTATGCTACAAATCCATAGTTAGCAACAATGACATAAAGACCTATCCAATTGGGATTAAACTTCCCTATCTTATTTTTATAGGCCATGGTGTTTTTTAGGTTTCCTTTGAGGACAAGATCACAAAACTTGAACTATTTTTGTTTGACCCACCATTGGTTATAATAACCATGTATGCAATTTTGACATGCTTGAAGGTTATTTATAATGGCCATGTATTTCTCATCCAGTAATTCTAGCTCTTAGAGGTGAGCTACTTTGTAATCTTCATCATCTAGGATGTGTTTTAATGAGATACACATAGAAGGTAACTCAAAATTGATGGGAAGAATGGCCTCAATGCCATAGACTAAAGAATATGGTGTGGATACTATTGGAGAATGATAATTAGTATGATATACCCAGAGGGCACAGAAGATCTATAGGTGCCAATCAGAGCTAGCATCTTTGACATTCTTCTTAAGAATGTTTACAATGGTCTTATTAGATGCTTTTTCTTGGACATTACCTTATGGTTAATATATAGTGGAAAAAATTTGGGTGATAATTTACTTAGCATAGAGTGCTTTGACATCCTTATTTTTAAATGATCTTCCGTTATCAAATATAATTTTAGATGGGATACCATAATTCAAATCAGATGGTTGAAAATGAATTTAGAAATATGTTTTTTAGTCATGTAAGTGATGGATATAGATTTAACCCACTTAGTGAAATATTTGGTGGTGGTAAAAATGTGTTTATGGCCATTAGATGAGGTAGGGTTAATCTTCCCAATGAGATCGAGTCCTCATGTTAAAAATAACCATGGTGTGAGCATTGTTTTGAGTGTTCTAGTTAGAACATGAATCAAATTGGCATGACTTTAACATTTAGAACACCTTTTTACATAAGCAATTTCATTTACTTATATAGTTAGCCTATAGTAATCAATACATAGGATCTTTTTGGCTAAGATGGACCTGCTAGTGTGGGCTTCACATATTCCTTCATGGACTTCCCTCAATGTTGATATGGCTTTTTTGAATTTAAACAAATATTCAAAGTTTTATCAAATCTTTTACAGTAAAGGGTTGGGATAAATAAGGTTTATTTAGAGGCTTGGTGTGTAAATGCCTTTTATTGTTTATGTGATAGGTCTAGTAGAAGGATGTGATTGTGAAGGTACTTATATTGGTCTAAATAGAAAATACAACTAGGATCAATAATATCACAGATCATTACAATGGTCAAAGGTTCATGAATAGATGCTAGAATATGTTCAACAAGGAATTGATAGTCTTTTGCCTTATTTGTGATGTAGGTCAAATAATCGATGGTAGCCATGGCATCCATAGTCTTGTTACTAGTTCGACATGTGTGTTCAAATTATATGTGAGAAATCTACTATTTGAAAATGTCCACCATGGCCTTGTATGGTACCAGCTTATCATATTTGGTCTAAAAGTGTTTTGTAACTTAATTGATGATTAATTAAGAATCACCAGGAACCATAATATATTAAATGTTCCATTGTACTACTTGTAAAAGTCTTAAAATGAGTGCTTCATATTCAACCATATTATTAGTATAAGGAAGGCTAATGTGGAATGATTTAGGAATAAGATCCCCTTATAGTGAAATAAATAATAGGCCTACCCTTGATCCATGATATGTGAATGAACCATCAGAATATAGGTTCCATTACTACTTCTGAGGAGGTATTTTTATGATGGTCATGATAGACTTATCTAGGAATACAAAAGTGAGTGGTTCAACATCTGAAAAGGGAGTGTTAGCAAGTTGGTTTGTAAGTACTTGTCACTTCATGGCCTTCTGATTGATATACTCAAAATCATGATCCATTTATCCATATAGCCATATAAATTTGTCTTTGTTAGTAAATACTTGAGTGGATCTATTTTGGCAATAACTATGGTCTTGTTGTTAAGCATGTAATGATGCAACTTCTGGGCTATAAAGACCATAGCCAAATAAGAGTTTTTATTGGCATATAGTTATGTTCACACATGACTAGTGTAAAAATTAGATATTACATGACATGTTCTTTGCCATTTTCATCATGTTGAGCTAAAATTTCCATCAAGTCTTTGTTAGTGGCAGATAGGTATAGTATAAATGGTCTCCCTAGAATTGGTGGAAATAAAATTGGTAAATTGGTAAGATATTCCTTTAGATACTGAAAGGATTTTTGACATTCTTCATCCTAAAGGAATGTAACACCTTTATTCAACAAGTGATTGAAAGGATGGCATTTATCATCAAATTATGAAATAAAACATCTAATAAACTATATTTTTCCATACAAACCATGAAGATAATTCAAAGTAAAAGGTGCCAACATCTCAGTAATGGCTTGTACCTTGGAAGGAGTAACTTTAATGCCTCGATGAGAGACAATGAAGCCTAATAATTTTATTTAAGTGACACTAAATACATACTTATTGGGATTGAGTCAAACCTTATACTCACGAATCCTTTCAAATATCCTTCATAGCATAACTAGATGATCAACATAGGTCTTAGATTTACCCAATATGTAGTTGATATAGTCTTCAATAATATCATGCATCATGTCATGAAATATAATGGTCATAGATCTTTGATATGTGGCCCCAACATTTTTGAGGCCAAATGACATAGCATGATAGTAAAATATTCCCCATAGAGTGGTGAACATTGTTTTATGTTGGTCTTCTAATGCAATCCTGATCTGATTGTATACTAAAAAGCCATCCATGAGGGATAACATTTCATATCTAGATATGGAATCAACTATCATGTTGATATTGATCCTTGGGGTAAGCCTTATTGATGTCTCTAAAATGAGTGCAGATTTTGATCTCTTCTAGCTTTTTATTGACAGGAATAATGTTTGAGATCCACTCTAAATAGTCAATTGGTTTGATGCTCTTGCTTCAAAGAGTGTTTATAATTATTTATTAAATAACATAGTAATACAAGGATGCATCTTATATAATTTTTTATTTACAATCTTGACATCATGATGTACAACAAGATGGTGTAAAACCAAAGTGGGGTCCAAACGTGGCATGCCTGAATAGGCGCATATAAAAATGTCAATACACTCCCTCAAAAGGGTTGTAAAAACTTCTCATTCCTCCTCAGTGAGGGATGAACCTAATTTGATCCACTTTGGGTTATCTAGAGTCTCAATGTTGACTTCCATAGTATCTTCTACTAGGAGAGTTGAGCCATTTCCAAAATGGTTGGTAAGGATGTGAATTGACCTACAATAGAGAGTCCTCTAATCAAACTAGTTTATAAAGCTCTCCTAAGAAGGATGAATCTAAATTCCTAATGGTATAAATGGCCATGTAACAACTATTTTAGGACATTCTTAGAAAATTTGATCAAAAGCATGTTGTTCCTTTATATTGAACTTAGACATAAAAGTAATTTCACCATTGGTGGCCTCCTGAGCTTCATTCAAGAAAATGTGAACACCCCCATCTAGTGGCACCTAAAATAGGGTTTCATCAAAAGGCTTACCTCTCTATTTACTTTTACCCTTGTCCAAAAGTTCCTCAATGAGGTTTTTACTTTAGGACCTCAATGTTTTATTGTTTTATTTTTGGCTAAAGGTGTTCACCCGCTTCACAAAATAGGCTATAGGATCCAATGTGATAGAAAACCCTAGTTTGTGGTCTCCCAATATAACATTGTCTCTAAGGGCTAAAAAATCACAAAAGGCCTCATCATTCTAAAACTCATCTACAAGAACTATGGATTCTTTTTGGTCCCAGTCTATAAGTTGAGGATGATAAATGGGAAGCATAGAATGTTAGGTTACTAGTGTAATGGTGCAAATGGTATAGGGGTCAAATAGGTTGGTATTGGAAAGGTCTTCATAAATTTTATGATAAAAGTTTGCTTTGCTATCGACATCATCATCACTAGTCATTGGCATTGTAACACAAATAATATACATGGGGTCACCCTAAGGTGATTTAAATATGATACTATAGGTTACTTTGAAACTAGTCATAGAAATGGGATAAAGAGTACTCTATTGGTTTACCCCCAGGCCTCCTCCTTCATAATCTTGGTTATCCATGATCTTTTTAGGGATGGGATACTTTTCACTATAGTATAAATAAACGAATTTGTTGTTATATAACCAAATTGGGTTCTCTTCTTGGCTAGTGGCTGGTGTGAAAATAATATGTACTAGGCTATGAAGTTTACCTTTTCCCTTTCATTGCCATTCTATATAGGTTAGCTTAGATTTAGGTCTTCCATAGGACTTGGGGTTTTATGGAAGCTTGGAGATATGAAATGTGTCATGGGTCAAATACTCTCTTGGACCATTGTTCAAAATGGTAAAATGATTACACATTTTAAGAAGAGGCATATGTGAAGATGAGGCAAGGCTATTAGGGTCTATATAATTGACGTATAGTAATTAGACAAGTATCTCTTTGCATTTGTCCTTTTTGGGTACTATGTCTAGGCTAAAATGGTAGTTGTAACTTTCATATTCAGCCTCTAAATGTTTGAAGTGTTCATATGGTTGTAAATATCCATGGATAGTTGCCTCCATCCTTGAATGAGAGAACTTGATACATTGGTGAAATGTCAAAGGGATTTCACAAATTTCATATATCCATGGTCTACCCAAAATAAAATTGTATGATAGATATGTATCTAGCACATGGAAAAGTGTATTATGTGTCAAAGGCCCAATGACAACTAGCAAGTTCATGGTTCCTTATGATTCTCATTCTTCATTGTTGTAGGCTTTTATAGTAATAGTCTCTAATTGAAGGTTAGTTGTTGTATATCCTAGATGCTTGATTAGCTTCAAAGACATAGTATTTAGGCCTAACCCATTATCTATGAGGACACATTTAACTTTGTGCCATGTGATGACAACTTCAATGTATAATGGGTTGTTATACAGAGAGCTAAGGGATAACATATAACTTTGGTCGAAGGTCAACCATTGGCTTGGGGTAAGGTGTCCAACCAAAGCTTGTAATTTTTATGGGGTTATGTCATTTGGAACTTGAGATTGCAATAATATTTTCTATTAGGATATTCTTATGGATGGTATATGTTCACAACAAATTTAGATTGGATATTTTTGCAGGTGTCTTTTAGAGTTATTCCACAATGTCATGCATATTTTCCTTAAAAGTGGTAATTAGCTTGTTCCTAGCTAGCATAGTGGGTTGGTTGGATTGGTTCATTGGCAAGAGTTTGTGGGCTTGGTATGGTAATATTAGACCATCAAGTTATGATTTCATAATCTAGATTGGATATAGGACTATTTCTACTAGAAAATGATGGAGACATGCTAGAGAGGATAATTCTTGATTATTGGTACACTCAGTTGTGGTCACATGACAATGAAGAGTTATCAACATAAGGTCCTAAAATGATAATCATTGGTTGTTGTTGCACTTAACTATGTTCATAGGTCAAGGAAGGATTACTGACATAGGTTGATTGGAAAAGTTATCTAATGGTCCTGGTCTATGGGCATTTGGTTTAAGATTTATGGTAATGATAGAAACATGCCCACCTATAATATAACCTATAACTTTATTAAAGTCATGTGTAACTGCATGGTAAGTTTGTTGGTTATTGGGGTTATTTTGGCTTTGGTTCCTTCCAACTAGTTGTTATTGTTATTGATATTGTTGATGTGCTAGTGGTTGATGTTGATGTTGTGGTGGATATTGTTGATGTTATGGTAGTTATTGTTGATGTTGTAGTCTTCATTATTATTGTTATTGAGTAGCATTATTATGCTATGGAAAAGGATGTTGGTAGATACTTAGGTTTTAATTGGAAGTATATGTTCTATTATCCAACTAGATTTCCCTATTTTCCATCATATTTTCAATAATATGCTTCAATTTCACACAATGTCATATAGAATGTCCATAAACATGATGGTATTCACATAACTCATGCTCTTTGTACCATTTTGGATATGGTATACCCTTAGGATAGTATTTTAGAATTGGTCAAATAATCAAATTTACCACAGCTAGTTTGTGAAACACTACTTTGATGGGCTCACCAAGGTCATTAAAGACTTGAGGAGTAGGACTTTTTATTGGACAAGGGGTTTGAAAAGGTGGTGGTAGTGTTTGAAGATTTGATCTAAGTTTTAGCATAGGCTATGGTTTTTGTATAGGTTATTGATGTCAAACAAGATACATTTATGGCATATGTTAGTAGATGATATTTACACCATTTGAACATGATGTGACTCAGTTACTCCATTACCAACAATGTTCTTATTGTGGTTGTATGGTTTATATTTTTCATAGTTATTGGATTGATTTGGTATAGATGTTTGCACTTGGACTAGGTTAGGGTTCTAACTTGGGCTTGCATTTTGATTTTGTCTTTGATTATAGTTTGAGGAGGTCAATTTGATAATCCCTTTGTTTATAAGGGCCTTTTCAATTTGCAATCCCTTCTTAATAATATCCTTAAATATATGTGTACACTGAAGCACCAAATGGTAAGATATCTCTCTATGTAAATTTTTGGTAAACATAGTAGCCAATTATTTATCTAGTAAGTTATGAGTGAAGTAACTAGAAAACACTCTCCATATTTTTAAGTAGCTTGCAAAGATTTCACCAAATTTTCACTAAGCCTGACTCACATCTACTAATGAAATCTTGTGCTTGATATTATAAGAGAAATGTTTCACAATCTTGTCTGAGAGATCATCAAAGTTAGCTATTAAATTTTTTGGTAACTTGAGGAACCATTCCAAAGCCTGTCCAGCTAGACTTTAAGGAAATAGAGTAGGCAAATGTCACTATAGGCCACTAGATAGCAAGTGACAAATAACTCTATTAAATGTGCCTTAAGGTCTCTTACTTGTCAATTTTTTTTGGTTTGTAACCTAGAGTAAATGGTATATGAAGATACTCCATGTTAAATGGGTATGAACATACATCATCTAATTTAAATATCTTGGTGTTCTTTCCTATTGAATGGCAACAATTGTATCCTTCATTTCTTGTAGTTATTGGGCCAATAAACTTGATGGTAAATTTGGTTGTGGTTGTGGTTGTGAAGTCAAAGGTGGATTGACTTGACTAGAGTAAAATGTAGGTATGGAGTGTTGTGGAATGTTGGTTTGATGGGTGAATCAACCAGTGATATGCATTCATAGATTGGGATATGACAATTGATATTGCATATGTTGTTGATAAATATTTTAGTTTAGACTTAATATATAGCATTGGGTTTGAGGGAATTAGGGTTGTGAAGGTAGGATATGGCTTTGTGGAAGGTATAGTGCCTATTGAGGTTGATTAGGGACTTATTGTTGACTAGTTGAATGGGTTGAATAAGGGGGACTTGATATTAACCAAGGCCCCTGATCCAAAACTTAGAAGTTTTGGTTGATAAATATTTTAATAACATAAAAATAACAAAATAACAATGAATTATCTGAGAAGAGATGTATTATTACTCAAGATTGCAATACAACTATATGCTTATCTCTAGGAAGAGATGTTTGATTTTCCATTTCAAATTACATCTTCATTTATACCCATTTTGAAAGTAGGGGGAGGATGTGGAAGGTCACAAATCTCAAGGGAGATTAAGTGGTTTGAATTTCATGCTTTAAAATAATACAAAATTCAAGGAATTTCTATTTTTAGACTGTACTACTAAAATTGAAATTTGGGGCACTTCCATTAGGTTTTCTAGGATCAAACTTCATTGAGAAAAGCTCCATGCCATCTCATGACATTATCCTCATTCTTAGCTTTCCAATAGTTCAAATGGTGAGTCAATTGGAGCTATGGTGCAAAATTTATGGCTCCTGAAAGTTTTCTCATCAATTGGGGTGGAACTGTCACCTGAATTATCCCCTGAATTGGTGCCCGGATCAGCCCTATCTTTGAATCTATGTCACTTTTTGAGTAAAATGAAATGGTTACCTAATAGGTATTTTTTTGACATTGGCACCTCTTTTCAAAAATACCTATTGTGAACTAAATTCTTGTTGAGTTTTTGGCATTTTTATTTAACCAATATAAATACATTATTGGTTAGATATTGTGTGTGATTATAGTGGTACATTAGTTTGTAACTATTGAGGTAGATTTGTCACTACCTATTGAGGTGGAACATTTGTTAAACCTAGTTGAGGTGGCATAATGTTTTACCTCTATTTTGGTGGTAAATTAGATTTTGATTATTGTCATGGAATATTAGCCATCACCTATTGAGGTGGGATAACATTCATCACTTGTTGAGGCAAAACATTGGTTGGCACCTAATACTTATGCCTTATTGTTGAGTGCTTGAATAAGTAGCTGGTTGAGGAGTGGGAGTAATATATTGTGGTTAGGAAGTAGGAATTCCTTCCCCCTACTATTGTGAACCATTCATGGTATTGACTAGAGGCACTTGTTGTTGCATATTATTCATTGGTGTATTTATCTCACCTTGGCCTAGATTGGAAGACTCTTATGTGTTATCCAATGTATTTTTCATATTGTCTTGAGTGGAGGCCATAGTTACTTCCTAAATGATAGGGACATTGAACATATCACCTACTAGAATAATTTTGGAAAATGGGTTTACACCCAAATTAAATTGGTCTACCAAATTGATTGACACTCCTATTGAAGGAGTTAGTTTTATAAGAGGAGCATTTGATATGGCCATGGTATTGAAATTATGTGTTAGATTAAGGTATGTCTAATATCTTTGTTATATTTCTATGAATTTTTACTCCATGGACCCTTTCCTCTTATAATCATATTTTTATATTGGTATGTAATCACCATGAGTGCTTGAGGGTAACTAGTAGAGACTTGTTTAATAATTTGGGTATAAGGTACATTTATTGGCACTCTGACTAGACTAGGTAAATTTTCATGGGGGAAGTCTTCTGGAAACTTGGATCCTACCTCCATGGATTTGACTAAAATTGATCAAATAAATATGGGTCATAAGTAGATAACATAGTAATGTAATATGGTTGTTTTTAAACTTGTTCAACAATAGATGGCATGCTAGCAAGGTATTGTGTTGTTTATTCTTGATCTTGCCCTAGATAGGGAGGTGTATTAACTAGGTAATGTGCTAATAGATCTTGGATTCATTCCACATATTGAGTATTCTAAGTTGGGTAGGGATCTGTCTCACAAAATAAAACATCACCATATGGTTCCTAAACAAAGGTATCATTTGTGGCCATGTTATCATAATTTTAACTATACATAGTTACATTAAGTGTGTAGTAAGGCATTTCCAAATTTATAACTAAAATTGCACAAATAAAATGTCTAGAGTTTTCAAACTCTTAAAACATGGTATAAATGGAATATGGTCTAAACTTGGTAAGTCCAAAAACATGGTCTAAAAGGTAAATGGTCTAAACTTGGCCTAGGAATGGAGTTGTTTTCCAAAATTATCAATGATGAACTCAGTATAAAATATCCTAAAGGTTTAATGTTTTGCACACAAATGGTCAATTTTGAAATACAAATTTTAATGTTAATCTTGGGAAAGTGTTTCAAACAAATCTAATCTAGGTCTAAAAATAGAACTATTACTAGGTCTTTGGAAACAAGGCACAAATCTAGGCTCAAAATGGTACAAATGAAACCTAAAAATTAAGGAAAATGCTAGGTATTTGGGAGCACAACACAAAGATAGACTTAAAAACACACTAGTTTTGAAATAAAAGGCAAATGCTAGGTCTTTGGGATATGGTACAAAGCTAGACTTAAAACACACTAGGTCTGAAATGAAAGGTAAAACAATAAGGTAATTAATATAACAATCTTGAAACACTTAGAATCAAACTAGGCACATGGATTCAAACACAAACTTTACCATTGGTACAAGACATTCGACCTTAGGCATATGCCCACAACTAATTTGGGAAATCAATCTCAAGTAAGCAAAAATAAGCATGATGAGTAAAAACATTCAATCCCAAGTGATAATTAAGACTCAAATGTAAACTAATCACACTTAAGGTTTTACTTGAAAAGAGAGTTTTGACCTTATTTCTAAGAAACAAAATAGACATGAGAAATACAAAAAAGAGACCACTTCCTAAATATAGAGAAAAATATATTTAAATCAAGCAAGGAATTAGTCTAAGTTGCACAAATCAAAAGCAAGAGGTAAACACCTAAGCCAAATTTAAGTGAGGCCTAGGCATAAACCACTCAATGCTTGAATTTGAACTTCACAAAACTAATTTCTAACTTGTTTTAGAAGACTTGGGTTCTCAAATAGATAACATTATATATCCATATAGATGGCATAATGTTACCAAGTGTAGACCAAAAATATATATGTGGTTTTGAATTTGATTTGACACAAGGCAAAGGTTTTGACATAATATGAGTAACCTAATAATGTTATCTCATTAAAAAGGCATGAAAATGATTTTGTTTCAAAAATCTAAGGGAAAAACTTGGGATTAAATGGGAATCATAATGATTCCCTTTTAAAACACATGACAAACACACAAATGTTTTGAAAATGTCTAAGGCAAAGTGTGGCATCAAACATACAACATAACACCTCTTTAGGTTTAAAGGGGTGTAAACATGTGATTGATTCATGACTTATTTTGACATGTTTTTGGCAAACAAAATAGTTTTATACTCAAAATAATGTAATTAAATAAATGAATACAAACACCTAAGTTTATTTTCCTATCCCTAAAAACTAAAAAGGTTACTTCATATTATCAAGTTTCATATATATACTCCTTGAGAGGAAATAATTTATTAATCCAATAAATTTAGATGTGCATGAAAAGTAAGGTTTTTTAATCCCCATCTTCTCTCAAGAATTCTTACAGTGACATGGAACTTTGAGCTACTCACCCTACATTGACAATATTTCCATGACAAGTGGGCTTTGTCTAAAAACTACAAGTTTTGCACTTTTCTAGATGGTCCCATATGTGCTATTAACACTAGGGTCAAACACATCATTTGGATCCAAGCTAATTAGATTTTTGTAAAAAGGTATTGTCCTTTTTAGAATTAGTATGTCTGTTATATTTCTCAATGTAGTGCAATATATAAATTAGGTCATTGTTCTAAGGGTAGTGTTGAGACCAACAACCCCTATCTTTTTTTGAAAGGAGGACCCATGTATTTGTTTCTAGATAGTATGTATTCTAGACTAAATGTGAAGAGTTATCTTATCTTGGAATTTTTAAAGGAAAATAAATTCTAAAAGAGGAACATGTACTTTGATATATTTGATCATGTTTATGTTTCATGCTTCAAAATTACTAATAATTATCTTCAAGGTGATTAGTTGCAGGTTCCATGGAAGAAACTAAGGTTTCTAAGGAACAAACCATAAAGGGTTTAAATTTAAACATTTACAAGAAAATACTAGAGATAAATTTTATTTCCTTTTGATTAAATGATCCTAAGTCTTAACTTTATATTAAGCTTCAAATATGTTTTTTTATTTTCAGCATGACCAAATATTAATATAAAACCTTAGACTAAACTTAAAACATGATCAAGTATTAATTTAAAACTTAAATTCCCTTTTGTATATATAATGATGTTCATTTTCTTGGAGGTTTTAATCTAATGGTGTGAATTAAATCTGACACCCAAAAGGAAGTTAACAGTTGTTAACCACTCAGGATTTGATCCAATGGTGCTCATTTGCTTAGAGATTTTAATCCAATAGTGTGAATTAGATCTAACACCCAAAATGATGTTAATAGTTTTTAACTAAGACTTGATCCAATAATTCACATCACCTCGAAGGTTCTCAATCCAATGGTGCACATCAACTTGGAAGCCTTAATATCCCCCAAAGGTTTTTACGCATGGAACTCATTCATTGAAATAGAAAGATTTTATCATCTTAAATTTGACAAGTTCATTCCCATCATTTGATGTCTACAATGACATATTTGATGGGACTGAACCCATCAAATTTAACTTTAACAATCCCCAAATATTTGAGATCTCTTGATGATTTTACATGTGGAATTCAGTTATTAGATCAATAAATTTCATTTTTTTAAATTTGACAGGTTCACTCCCATCATTTGATGTTTATGAGGATATATTTGATGGGACTGAACCCATCAAATTTAAATTGAAATAGAAAGATTTTATTGTCTTAAATTTGATAGGTTTACCCCCATCATTTGACATCTATGAGGACATATTTGAGAGGATCGAACCCATCAAATTTAACTTAGACAATTTTTTAAACCTAATCAAAGGGGGCATTTCTAAATCCTTTCAAAAAATTCTTAGTTTTTTTATGAAGGTAAGATTGAGATAGAAAAATATTGGCTTAAGTCTTTTTTATTTATTAAAAGCGCAAGCATCTTGAAGAATCCAATGGTGATCACTTGCTCGATAGATTTGATCCAATGATGCAAAAAAATTTAAGAATTTTCGAAGGCCTTGAAATCTTGACACATGGAACAATCAATAAGCTCAAAGATCAAGAACCAATGAAATGAAGGACCTAGATTTGGATTTTCAAAGCAAAATAAAAGGGACTTTTGAAAACCAACAGTCATTCTTCAAATGGAATTTATGAAAAATTTCCATGAAAGGCATGGAATCCTACCACATAAGCTCCATCAGGTAGGTAACAAATGAAGATTGAAGAATTTTTTTATCTAACTTCAGATGGTGAAGGAAGGGTCTTTAGAGACACAGAGTTGGCTTCAACAACATTGAATGTACATGGAATCAGGAATTGGTCTAAATTATTCTTCTTTGTTGAAGAGTTAAAATAATTTTCCTAGGAAGAAAAGAGGAATGCTACATTATACAAAAGATACAAAGATTTAGTATCAATTTAAATGGTAGGTCTCCATCATGTAACTGCTAAACTAGAGGTAATCCATTATATCGACCTTCTTGTTTACATTTTCATTGATTGTAAAGTAGATGGAGAATGGATTGTTCATGAAGGAAATGTCAATAAAGTTTCATGCATAACTCTCATGGCCTTTGAGACTTATTATAAGCTCCCTTTACCTCATGTTGATCTTCCATCTTTGCAAGAATGGACAAATTCCAAAAACCTAGATTTAGTTCTTTCACCTTGGTTAATCCAAGGTTCCCATGTTCTCAGGACCCCTAATGGTGAGATTCATATTACCCAATTTAAATATGGTGTTAGGGTAGCTATGACCTTATTAAATAGAGAATTTGGTGCCTCTTCTAAAACTTATGTGAGTAAGGTCTGGGTGTCTTATGTCCATTACATGTTGGAGTAGAACCTAACCCCTCCCATTCGAGACTTAATAAGTTTCTTCTTGACCAAATAATTTGAAACCATCAAGAGAAAGACCTCTAGACATTTATTTATGATGTCTTACCTCTTAGACTCACTCCTAGCCTCTATTAATTTCCCTAGCATCCAAAATTGGCCCCCTAATGGTAAGAATACCCTTTCACATCATTACTCCAAACTACATATTTTCAAATATAGGAATCATATGCAATTCATATGTGATGGTGTATTCCCAATCATTTTTGAGACAATCACTGGTATTCCTATGCCTAGACTTCATCCTCTAATCAAAAAACAAGTGGAGATCATGGGGGATGTGTGGTTATATCCAGATTGCACTGTAATAAGGATAGAAGGAATCATGGTCCAACCATATAGACTATCCATATATGTTCCCAGTAAGCTTGTAGAGTAAGAAATTGCTTATGAGATCATCTAGGGCATATATTGGCACTACAAGAAGAATGAAAAGGCTCAAATTCATCCCTTCCCATTGGACATTGGTAGAATTTTAATTAAGGATTGGAAATATTTAGAGATCATGGTGGTACACATGAACTCTTTTGATTTCCAATTAGATGTTCTTAAGATGTGTGACCCCAATAATAGAGTGGCTAACCATATTCAGGATAGGAAGGTCCCAAAGACTGAGTACAAGTATCAACTAGGTGTGGGAGATGGTATTTACACAAAGGCAAATAACTTTGAAGAAGTCCTATCTTGGGTTAAAAACTACAACATAACTTTATAATGTAGGTTGGTCATGGATAATAAGCCTTCAGGAGAAATATAGCAGTTACATCCTTTACAGTATCACTTATTTCTAGGACCATCTAGGACTACACATCAAGAACCACCTGTTAATGGATAATCTTCTAAGCCTCAATAGGGAAAATTGACAAATTCATCTTAGATTGAGCATCTTGAGGATGCAAAAGGAAAATGTAAATCTATAAGTGAAGATTTCAAGATTGAGAAAAGCCCTATTGAAAGCCTCCAAATTTAGGCATCCCCACCAAGGCCTTCTTCCCTAATAGAATTTATCAGCATAATTACTTCAGAAACTAAATAAATAGTGGAGAGTTCCCTTGCTAACATCACAACTACTTATGGTTTGGATAAGGAAGAAGACTCATCTGAGGAAGAAAACAAGGAATTGGTTCCATTAGGTAGTGGAAAGAGATAGGTAGAATTAGCCTTAGTTCCTCTAGCTCTAAGAAAGAAGCCTAGACTAACTTTCACTCATCATACTAGTGAAATAAACCTCTTCAGTGATGAGAATCCTATTTATGGACTAACCATTCCTAATTGGTTTGTTTATGGGAAGTTACAAAAAATCCCATCTCTTTCTCCTTCACTGGCTCTAACTTGAGTGGACATAGGTGTTCAAGATAATGTCAAGCCATGGATTTACGATATGCTAAAAAAATAAGCAAAGAGAAGAATCCAAATTCTTCACAACAAGGAAATCCAATGGGTTGGTCCCTTAGGAGCCTCTGAGATTTCAAATGTAATGATTATTGAACAACCACAGGTGAAAGAGTTTGATCCTCAGGTCCAATTTAATCTATAGATATCAACTCTTGAAAGAGTAGTGACAAAGAAAATTATTAGTGGTACTAAGGAGTTCACCTTTCAGAAGGTGGAGCCATTTACAGGCTTAACTCTTATTCTAGGGCAAGTAACAGGGGAACATCCTATTTTTCAAGAGGATATAGCTAGTGTGGTACTAACCCCATTAAGAATGACCTTGGCTAGAGTTCAAGGATTGAAACAGTAGATTCTCAACTTAGAAATAGAAAATAAATATTTGGAAGCTCAAGTCTTATTGAAAATTCCTAAAAATATATTATAAATGCTAAATAAATCCTTGATGGATGCATTCAAGAATTTGAAAAGCATCAAGTCTAGATTGAATGCTTTAGACCATCAAGTTGAGATGGCACAAGCCTTAATCACCTAGTGGTAGAATTCTCAAGCTCAAATGGAGGAGCTCATCAAGGTGCATAAGACAAAGTAGGCCTTAAACTTCAAGATTATCAAACTCAAACATTTGGACATCCTCATGGTAGTTTTGGTAGATAAATAAGAAGCTTTGATTACCTGGAGTAGTGATGTTAAGGTCTTCATCAAGAGAGACACAAACTTGGTAAACCAAATTGAGAAACTTCTATGGAATATATTAAATAACCCTTCTCAAACCACTACTTTAGGCCCAATTGATGATGAATAATTCAATCAAAGGGTTGGTACCCATATCCAAGGAATCAAAGATAGCCAAGGTCATTCAGTTAAGTATAACCAAAAGACCCTTGATACCATTAATTTTGTAGGGAAACAAATTGTAGAAGAACAATGTGTCAAGGAATTTGTCTCTTGGGTAGATAGTGAATTTGACAAGTTATCAGATAAAGAAGAGGATTGTCTAATGAAGCTTGTAGTGGATTTTGAGCTAATCAAGTAGTAATACACCAAGGTGAAATACTTCCTCAGATAGGTCTAATTGGAAGGACCCACCAATGAAATTCCTACAAGAATATTCTTTTTGTAAAGTATATGCTAGTTTGTTAGCATTACTCTTTCTTGTCAAGTTGGCATGATTTTTTTTTCACATTGTGGCTTTGTGTCAAAGACAACTACCTTATCCACATCTAGATATTTTTGAAAGTTAACCAGTTAACTACCTATGTTTCCTATACCATTTGTAAAGAGAGTTTTTGAGCAATTGATACCAAGAGCATTTAATACAACTAAAGAATTATAAAAATATTGTTTGGATAGTTTTTGTTAAATGTCTATGTTATCTCTCAATTACAAGAAATTATCTTGAATTTGAATGATTCTTATTATTTGAGTTACATTATTTGGCATAGGGATGTTAATTTGTGTTATATGCTAAATTGAATGTAAAGATCTCAAATATACTTCATTTTATTTGATCTGTATTTGGATGTACTTAGGTTATTCAGATCATAATAGCAAACCTTTAAAGTAAATTTGGTTCTTACTTATGATTCATATATTTTTTTCCCTGATTTGTGATATAATTTGAGCTTATGTTGTTTTATAACATAAATTGGTTCAAATGTGCTCAAATTAATTAGAATTTTGTCATAATATTTGAGATGAAAACATGAAATCATGTTTCTTTCTTCCTTACCCTTCCTTTTTCTTTTTTTTATCAAGATTCACTCTACCTTAGAGGTCATTGTTAATAATCATTTAGTTTAACTAGTGAATCCTTAGAATTATTAATTATTAAAATAGTATAGACCCTGGTGGCTCCTAACCACTAAATCAAATAAATATTGTGGATAGTTTTCATACTTTGCTTCTATTCCACCATAGATAATCATTGAATAGTCACAAACTGCAACTCATGCCATTGATTCTCAAAATCCTAAAATGAGAAGTGTTCTTAAACACTAAGATCACTTGTGGTACAATTACAAGCATCAACAGGAGAAGATCTACTGGTGCTAGGAGGGCCTCTTTAGATATGCTCAATATGTTTTGAGTGTATTTGGTCAAAATTATCTACATTTTACATGATTATGTTTATTTTAACATAAATTATGTAAATATTCATGACCTTTGCAGAAATATGGATTTTGTTATTAAAAATTTATTAGTATTTAGAGTTAGGAAAACTTATTTTTATCAAAATTGATAATTATTTGACAATAATAAGTTTATTTAAGTCATAAGTTGTAAAGATTGGACATCTTTGCATAGTTCAATACATCTTTGAACTTGTTTAGTTAAAGATTAATGTCCTTTGTCCTCTTATGAACAATTTTTTGCAAATTAAGTTTAGTGTGCATATTATTTATCATTATTTGGAAATTAATGTGTTACACCATGTTTTAAATAAGGATCCTTAGTCTTCCAGCTGGAATTACCAAGGATTAGGACCAGATCACATTCAGAGACTAGAGAACCCTTGCTCAAACTAGAAACTCATAGAAGGACTGGGAAAGATAGAGGTAAGAAAAGGTATTCTAAATCTCTACCATCATCACCTTTACAAGGGATTCCTGTGCTTGATCTTCATCAAAACATGACATGGCTTGGAAGTTCCCCTATCAATATACCAAGTGTAATTCATTATTTACCACATAATCCATAAAAATATTTAGTCTAACTAATATTATGACTACTGAGGAACATGCTAAATATTTTAAAGATGCATTAAGATTATTGAATATTATTCATGAAGATGTATCATGTAGGTTGTTCCAATTTACATTTAAAGATGTTGCATATGAATGGTACCTCAATTTACCTGAAAATAATATTATCTCATGGAATAATTTTGACATTATTTTCATTGATCAATTTGGAAAGATCATAAGTCCTTGTGTCATTTATCATCATTTCACAACTATTAAGAGAGATACAAGTGAACCTATTAGGTCATTTAATTCCAAGCTCCAAAAGATGTTTAGTCAAACCATGGATTCATATAAACCTAACGAAGCTTTAGCTTTAGAGGTTTATAAAGATATTTGTTGACCCCATGACTTATATTTTTTTGAAGAGAGTTATTCCACTTATCATCACATTGGCTCAAGCCTATTTTGCAGTAGTGGTTATTAGTGACCAAATGCAACCCCAAGGATAGATAGCTTATTTTATCCCAAATTTTAATCCTCAAATGCTTGCATTAAACCTTTTCCTAAGTAATAACCAAAATATTCCAACATTAAACCAATTTCTTGCTTTGAATGTATTGCCTACTAGTCATGTTGCCCCTAATCAAAATTTAGGCTTCTTGAGCCATCAAGTTACCAATGGATTTCATGATAATGTTCAGAAGGCTTTAGTGCCTATCAATGGAATTAATAGTAGCCAGAGTCAAAATGTTGAGGTTCCAAAAAATGAGAATGAATCTTTATTGAAAATGGTATAGAATGTTATCACTGATTTTCTGTAATTGAAAAAATAAGTTGGTAATGCTAATGACAATTCTAGAAGTAAATTCACTTTCCAAAATTTCAATAGACCTGGGAATAGGTTTTAGAATGATAATTTATAAAATAACAAAGCTAATGAGTCTTTCCCTAGCAAAAAGAATATGGATATAAACCTCACTGATATATCCTTAATAGATTATTGTAGGGTGCATGCTACTTCCAAACATGGTAAGATTGATTGTATTGAGTTTTGTAAAGCCTTTGAATATTTCCAAGAAGAACTTGACATGTTTGAAGTGGTTCCAAACAAAGAGGTTGCTACAAATTATTTTGAATCTAAACCATCTGACTAAGGGCATATGGTGGAAACTTTTAATTTCCATTTTTAAGAGGATAATGAGCCTAAGAATATTCCTGAGGAAATTCAAGCATTCCAAAAAATTTTGAAGACATATCCTCTAAGAAATAGGGAAGAAAAATAACCATTAACTACTTCTACAGAGTCCTCAAAATTATTAAGTATTCAAATAGTATAGACCCTGGTGGCTCCTAACCACTAAATCAAATAAATATTATGGATAGTTTTCATTCTTTACTTCTATTCTACCATAGACAATTACTGAATAGTCACAAACTATAACTCATGCCATGGATTCTCAAAATCCTTAAATGCGAAGTGTTCTTTAACACTAAGAGCACCTGTGGTATAATTAGAAGCATCAATAGGTAGTAGCCACTAATTAGGTTATTTTAACTGCTCAAACTAGCATCTCCATGATTCAATAACTCAAATTGTATACCCCATTATGGAGTGGGGTTAAAATGATGCCTAGAGATGAATTCCTAGATCAATGCTTCCTTAAATAACTTATTGGAGGTGATGAAATACCACCCACAAGTTAAGATGTAAGAAATAAATATAAAAGGACTTTAAAGGTCATTTTAAGATCACCCAAGTAACTTGAATCTTGGGGAGTGCCTTTGTAACATTCCTTCTATTCTTTGAATAAGCGATAAAAGTAATAAGTGAAGTATTTTTGGTCACCCAAGTTCCCTGAAGGTTATGGGGGAAGAACATATACACTAAACTTGGTTTGAAATAAAACTAGAACAAATAACAAACAATAAAAAAATAAAAGATTGTAAGATCACTTAGTCTAAAATTTGTGTTTATTTTAAAGCATAAAGTGAAGTGTGAAGTGAAATTTATCCCATTGGCTTTGTTTATCATTTGTAAACTTTTAAAAATAAAAAAAAAGTGATTTAGATGATTTTTAAGCACCAAATGTAAATGTGATTTGAAGATTTAAAGTGTTAAAAACTTCATTTCTTGTCCTTTGGGTCTTACAAAAATTGTTAGGGCATTTTATTGCTTAGAAGCCCAAAATCAAGTGAGCAAATAACAATTAAATTTGAGCTCTTGATTTTTCTATCCTTTTCACATAGTGCATACCACCGATTTGCAATGTAATACCATATATCCTTACAAAACCACATGTCCCTACAAAACTATATTTACATAGTGCAAAACCAAACTTTACCTATAAAATAGACTATGTTAATGCAAAACTTCACTTTACTAGTGGAATACCATATATTACGAGTGCAAAACTACCTGTCTTAGTTGTAATACCACATTTATAATAAAAATAATCTCTAACAAACAAAAACCACACTTTACTAGTGCAACATCACCAATTATGAATGCAATAATGCATTTACCAGTTGCAAAATTATATTTTACAGGCAAAAAAAATATAGGGATGTAATACCTCACTACTACAGTGCAAAATTACATCTAGCCTGCAAATCCACATTTGTAAATTGCATTTCTATAGTGAAAGCTTGCATGTCATAGATGTAAAACCATATCTTCTTGTGTCTTGACTATGAACTTCATTTTTTCACTTTTTTGGTTATTAAATAAAAAAATTAGCATGAAAATTTTTAGCAAAAGGTTCTAAAAGGCCATATGAAGAGCTTTTTGGGGTGGACATATCATCGGGACTGCCATTATGTGATCAATATGAATACAAAGAGGGGATATTATTATTATTATTTTAATATAAAATAAAATCAAACAAAACATACTAAAAAGATTACACCTCTAGCCTAAACACTCAAGGAGCTAGTGAACTACATAAGTAACTAACAAATGAAAGAAAAACAAGCAACTTTACCTTCCATGATACTAAGTGTTGTGTGTTGTCAATGAGTTGATGTGCTCAATTGTGTGATCAATAATTATTTAGCAATGAATCTCCTTGCTCCACCTCTCATTGTCACCTTGGTAATGTTGAGTTCGGTTTGGCTTGGCTTGGCTTGGCTTAGCAAATGGGTATGGTAACATTATAACAATGGAATCTTTGAAAGAAATCCTACATAATAACATTACACTACTCAAGATTATTTATCAATGGGTGATGCCTTATATTATAGCCTCTAAAACCAACTCTAACCCAAGTGTAGTTAGGTTAGACTTAATCATAGTTGAGTTCAAACTAACCCTAGTTGAGTTAAGGATAACCCTAATTTAGTTAAGGAGGGGACATATAATTAATATTTGGGATATAGATCCCATTTATTAAGCATGGATCTTAATTTCTAAATTTATGGCATTTAGGGAGATATTTTAATTCCTTGACTTTGAGGATGATGATGTCATCATGACCTCATTTTTATTAAAATTTTCTTTTTGTAAAATTCAATTTCATTATTTGCACATGGAAATTCTACTTAAGCATTTAATTTTGTTTGATTTTTTAATTCATTATGCTTAGCATTTTAGCACTTTAGGAATTGTTCAAGTGCCCCACTTAATGGGTCAAAAGGCTAAACTATCAATTTTTAGGTTGCAAGGTGACTAAAGATGAATCTATGATAGGTTACTATTGCATATAAGATAATACCCCAAATAGGGATGCCTCAACATGATTTTGAGAACTTATGTCTAATGTGTGGATGAAATTGGGAGATTTAATTATTCCTAGGCTTAATTTACATTGTTTAGTAGAAATCAAAGGGAAGTCTAGTTAGAAGCTAATTATTGTAAGAATGGGGTGTCTACACTATCCACTAGTGGGTTCTAGAAATTAGCCTTCAATGTTCTTATAAATAGTGGTATCCCTTGGTATCCCCAAGTGGCTATAAGGAAGGGTGTTATTTTTGTACCCAAGTATGGAGGCCAACGTCTTCTAAATTCCTAACTTGGTGTTGATGAAGAAAATTAAAGTTTTGGTATAATTGATACATTGGTTAAAGACTTTTTCATAATCTAATAGGATAATTTTGATAGTATTGGCTTCTACTACCAAGGTCTCTCCAAGTAGGAATGTGTCATTTGAAAACTACTCATGAGTGACAAGATTGATGTTTTGGGCCATTGTAATGCCTCTTATGAATCCACTAGTAGTGTGAATATTTATTCTTTGAATCTCCTCAAGTATGATGAAAATATAGGGGGATAGGAAGTCCCCTTGTCTGATCCCTTGACTATCCTAGAAATAGCCTTTGGGTACTTCATTGTTTAGTAATGAATATTTAGGAGTAGATATACAACTAAGAATGAGATTTCAAATGGAAGAATTTAACCCAATTTTTTTTAGGTTCTATCTAATAATCTCTATGAGACACTATCATAGGCCTTATTCATATCAATTTTGATGAACATACCCTATTTAGATGACTTTTATGTAGAGTGAATGGCCTTATATATTGTAATTACCATCAGTGATCTATCTCCTAAAAACAAAGGCTCCCTGATGCTTGTCTATAATCCTCTCAAGGATGGGTTGAATTCTTTTGACCAGATTCAGTGATTAAATATTATAATCCATGGTGCATAAGCTTATGGGTTTGAAGTCTCTTAGCTAATTTACCCTTATCTTTTTAGGGATGAGAACCAAAAAGGTGTTATTCATTTCCTTAAAAATTGTGCCTGATCTAAACAATTCACCAACCATAGCCTCCACTTCTAGTGTATGATATCACAAAATGTATGAAATAAAAGAAGGGAATACATTTGGGTTGGGAGATTTACCTAAATCTATAGAAAACACTACACCTTTGATTTCTTGAACAAAAGGAGGCTTTAAAATATTTAGGTTCTCAGACTGGGAAGTCATCCTAGGAATGTTTTGTAGAAGTCTATCTTCTAGAGTTCCATTAGGGGAGCCTTTTTCCTTCAGTAAGTTCCTGGAGTAGTATATAATGTGTTCATCAATGTCCTTTAGGTCTATAATTTTACTTCATTATCAATAACTAGTTCAGATATCAAGTTTTTATCTCTATTTTTGGAGGCCTATTGATGGAAAAAATTTGTGTTTGTCTCTTTAGTTAGATTCAAGATTGTGGTATCTATTGAGAAGATCTTTTTCCTTTGATCTTGTTTATTTTTTACATCCATGTAAATAGAACTATTCTTCTAACTATTGAAATTCCTCCTCTATTTGGTTTTTTTGTGTGAAAATGTTAACAAATACCTCTTTGTTCCATATTTTTAGGTTAGCCTTTAGGTGATTTAAATTATTAACCAATATGAACATATTCGTACCTAAGAATGGATTTTTCCACCATTCCTTTATGCATTCATAAAGGTTAGGGTGATGTAGCCACATTGTTCAAATCTAAATTGGATATTTTTGTGTTTGGGGGCCAAATCTCCTTTAAACATGATGGGGTTATGGTTCGATCCAATCCTAGGTAATGAGCAAAATGAGCTAGTATAGTGTATATCCAAGTTTAAGGAAACCATAAATATAACTAGCCTTACCTAAATTAGTTCTTCTCTAATTCTCTTGTTTTTCCATGTGAAGGGGTTTACTTTGAGTTCCATGTCTACTAGGCCTGCCTTCAAAATGAAATCATTTAGCTCCACCATGATTTTAGATAAGTCTAACATTCCACCTTTCTTCTCAATGGGGATAGAGGTGAGTTTAAATCCTTGAACACCAACCATTTCCAATGTAGGCTAAGCTTCCTAGAATTTACCAGGTCTTCCCAGATCTTCCTTTTGGTTGTTATTGAATTAGTAGCATATATGTTTGACAAAATCCATTCATCCTTGGTCACTTTATCCCTAAATAAAATTTCCATATGATTATTATTCTTAACAAGTACCTCCCCTTCAAGATCTTATGGGTTCCATAAAACTTCAATCCCTATTGAATCTCCCTTGGATCTTAACTAAAGTGATTGGACCTTTTCCACATGTCATTAATACACTTCTTAAACAATTCTTCTGACATTTTAGTTTCTTTCAAAATTAGTATAAGAGGATCATTTATTTTTAGTAGGTTTTTAACTAACCTCTATTTTATAGGGTTGTTTAACCCCATTATGTTTCAAGAGAGGAGTTTCATTTCTTTAATCTAGTGAAATAAATTTTAAGGTTTTTTTAATACCCTTGGCAATTTCACTAGTTGTTTCCTGTTTCCAAGCTATCTAGTTGGGAGTCCTACTTGCCTATTTTGTCCCTTCTCCAACTTCAAATTTCTTTTTCCCTTTTTTGATTTTTGCCTATATCTTGCTTTCTTCTTCCAATTTTGAGTGTTGGGAGGTATTATCCATTAAACACTATCCCCTTTCCTTTAAGGGATATATTGGTGGATCCTTGCTATTAGGGAGTTGGGAGTCTTCAGTCAATCCTTATATGAAAAAAGGGATTACATGGAGGAGAGTCTCATTATGGTTGCGACCCACTTGATCTAAGGAGGGAGATATTTTTTGGACTGGGCCTGAATCCCTAAGGTTCCTCATTTTCAAGAGATCATGCATAGTGAATTAATTATATCTAAAATAACGAGGACTTAGATCTCCATTCTTCTTATCTCTTGAGTCCTAAAAATTGGCTGGATAATTTATAGGTGTTGGAGATACCTCTATGATGGGGTTGGGGAGTTGAATTATCAAAGATGTGGTTTTGAAATTGATAGGAGCCAAGGTAAGAGTTGTTATAATGTTTGAAGGCTTAGGAATGCACATTGAGCATGATTTATCTACCCTCTTTTTGGGATTCACCATGCCAACTCCTTCGATGGGACCTAGTTTTATAGTCCAAATAGGTTTGGTAGTTTGTTGGGGGTGCACTAGTTTAGGATAATATTTTGATGAATGGTTAAGAGTGTTGTAATTATTTTAGATTAAAGATATATTTTTATACTTGATATGGTGTGACCAAACTCCACACTTATATTTTAACTTCACGGTATGAAGGAGACGTTTGTGTGTGTGTGTATACTAATAATATATGACTATGCATTTATTAGTATATTATAACATATTATTATATAATATGTAATTATATTTTTTTTTTATAGATAAAAAATAGGGAAAAGTTCATATATTATAAAAGTTTCAAAAACCCTAATGAAATTGGGAAATAAATCAAGAAACCAATAAAACCAATGGTCCTTATGGCATGTAAACTGAGAATAGTAACTAAATTTCATAGTAAGAAAAAGAACAATCATAAGAGAGACTAAACATCCTCAGAGGAATTTAAGACCACAACTATTGGGCCCTATTTATGTATTTCCTCTTTGATGATCAGGGCCACCAGAGACTCTACTAATTTGAAATCATCCTTGTCACCTTGGATCCCTATCCTATCATAGATAAAGTTCAAATTAAAATTTCAACTGATGTTAGCCATGACAATGGCCTTTAGAAGAACCCAAAACTTATCCAACCTAGTGTCTACCACATTTACAAAGTGTTTGATGTCCTCATGAATTACCAATGAGTTTTTGGTACTAAAGGAGATTGTTTAAATGCCAATACACTAATCCACTTTGAGTGTGTATAGCCTAAGGTTAGATTGTCCAAGGTATTCCATGGCTTGAATGATTTAATCAATGGAAGAATAGAATCACCCCCACTCAACCTCATTAATAAATAAGCATGTAAGAGACTGGTATCCATCTAATCTAATAGTTTCTCATCTTTCACACATTAGCAAGAGCCTTCTACCTAAAAATTCAAAGATTCTTTGGCAACAATTCTTATTTTCTTATTCAAAAAATATATAGAATTCAATAAGTGCCTAAATTTTAAGTCATTTACCAATCCCAAAAATGAGTGGTGCATATTGTATAGAGATTATTTTTGGATCATGTTCAAATTCATCTCCTTGATCGTGTTGATCATTGTGTCCTTACCTTTACTCTATCTAGTTCTCTTGGAGGGACCTGAGTTGCTCGAATGGATTTCCATGGCACCAGTAGCACTCCTCTTACTTCTAACCTAATTTTTATCCCACATAAATCTCATAATGACAAAGGTGTATGGGAGATAGTGGTAATAAGGTGAGTTCACACATCCTAGCTATGATGTGTATTTGTTTCCATTCTAAATCATAGTATCATCGATCTATTGAAAGCAAAGGCAAATGCCTTGGGTAAAGTCATAGTATGGGAAATCATTAATAACATTGTTTTTTATATGATGGTAGTGTAATCCAAATAGCTTATTATCTTTTGAGTCTTTATTTAGTGAATGAATTAGCTTCAAGTGTTGATCTTAGGATTCAAGCCTAACGTCCCTATTTGTAAAGTGGTTTTCAACTTGATTGACATCATGTTGAATGTGATAGAGATTAAAGTGTGTCAAATTATATCAAGAATTTGTAAAATCCTCCAAGATGTTGTTAAGATTCTAATTGGTGATGTTTCCTGAATTCACTACTTCCATAAGAAACTAAGAGTCATCTTTAATATCAACACTGATCTAATTATTTTATAATAGTATGGAGAGTCCTCTCCAAAGAGCCTTGGATTAAACAATTTTTTTGGTGCATCTACTCAAAACTTCATTGTATCCAAGGATAAAGTTACTTTTGGAGTCTTTTGAAACACCTCCGACTCTTTCCCAACCATGGTTGTTATTTACAACTTTGTCAAAGTTAATCTTGATCATATGATCTTGAGAGGGAGACCATCTAGTTGGAATATGTTTCTCAAAATTTATGCTAACCCTTATTAGGGAAATGTAATTATATAATTAAATATCATATATATTATTATTTAAAATTTATTATATATCATAATATTATATTATATTATTATAGGATTATCTATATATTATAATTAAATATATTATTAATAATTAAGCAAATATCAAGTTAGATTAAATTTCTCATTAATTATGTTGCATTGTACTAAAATTTTATAAATTTAATTTGAATTTAAATAATTAATTAATTATATATATATATAGAGAGAGAGACACACACACCATTCTAATATTAGTAAATATTATTATAATACTACTTATACTAATATATATTATATTATAACTTGCAAAAATATATTTATATTGATATAATATTAAAAATATATTGAATATTCTATATAATTTTAATATATTATATGATTTAAATAAACTATAGTGATGGGTGCAACAACAATGGAAGAGGTTGGCATTCATTGGGCCTTAGAGAGATAGAACAATGAACTCAAGGCATAGGTTGGAGAGTCTAGAATAGCAAACGAGGTTTCTAAAGTTGGTGACCCTTGGGCCTAAGGATAACATAATGGAGAAAAGAAGTTGATGAATGGTGACCTTAAGGAAATTAATAAAGCTTCTGACATAGAGTTCAGCCTTTCTAGGGCCATTCTCTAGTGCACTATTTATGAAGAGTCATTAGAAATAGGGCATATCTAATAAAAACTAGGATTGATGGAGATCCAACCAAAGTTGCAAGATTTAGAGAATAAGACCATTGTAAATATGATGGCCAAAATTAAAATTTAGTATGATTATTTCAAGTTGGATTTGTATGATTTTGAGGACCAAATAATCATCTATGAAGTCAAATGAATAATACCTAATATGGAAGACGTAAGAAATGAAATAAAATATATATGGCTTGATAATTTCCAAATGATTATTTTTTCCTAAGAACTTGTTTGTAGTAACTTTATCTTGATTAGAAGTTATAAATTATGTTTAGGAAATTATATATAGTTGTTTCAGGGGTCAAAGGGATTTATTCATCAAGCCATGGACAACAACTTTTAGCCCCCATACTAAAAACATAGACATCATCCTTGTGTGGGTTAATCTTTATGCTCTTCTTGTAGAGTTATGGGAAGAAATAATATTCACAAAAATAGGGGATGTCATTGGTAAATACCTATACATTGATGAGCAAAAAAAGAGAATTTTAAAAAAAAATTAATATGAGTAAAGCTAGAATATCAGTATTGAGGAATGTCACAGTCCCAGGCCCATAAAGTTTAACCCTTTAGTCAAATGAGGGCATTTAGAATCAAGCAATTAACTATGATAAAATAAACATTCATTGCTATAGATGTCATAAAGTAGGTCACTTGAAGAGGAAGTTATCAAATGGATGCATCATTAGAGATCCAAAATATAAAATCAAAAAAGATTAGAAAACTATTAAAAATATTCATAGTATTTCTATTAAAGAACTAGTGAAAAAGAAGGAAGAAATGCTACCCAATTTCTAGTTATATCAACATAAGACCCTTATTTCTATGGAGGGTTAGATAAGGATCCATCCAAAGAAGGTAGCAACTAGTTACCTATAAAAATCATTATTTTTTAGATTATGAATAACTTGGAGACTACATAAGTTTAGTAGAAGAACCATAAAATCTTTAAAATCCAAGATACTACCTTCACATTATAAATTGTAAAAATAGTTTTTATAATCTTGTTTATCTCTAAGAAGAGTATTTATTTCAAAATAAGAAAATAAAACATAACATAAAGTGTAATATTTTTATCTTTTTTTCCTATTTTTTGTCCTTTATAGTAGGCTTGAATCCTTGGTCGTTTGATAGTTGTCTTATGTTCAGGTTGTTAAGTAGATCTATATTGTCTTTGTCTTTTTGATCCTCATTATCACATATTTTGTTCTTATTGTAATAAGGCTTTGGACCTTTCCAAAAACCCATTTTAACCTTAATAAAAAAATTATAATAATTTAGTAATATTAATTTATGTATTACCACAATATTTATCATTATAAACACACACACACACACACACACACACACACACACACACACATATATAGATATTATATACTATTATAATATTTTATATTTATAATTAACATACATAAATATAGACTCCATAACCTCAATGTCTTGTCCCCACATTAGTAGCATTGCAATGCTTATTTAAGTCAAACATCAGATGTGGTTTTTTATCACAATCAAATCAGCTTTCATGATTTCCTCTTCTATCCTTGATAATAGAAAATGGAAACTCAAAGATGATGCAACCTTGCAAGATATAGATCCCTTTGCAATGGGTGCAGGTCATGTAAATATACTAATTGACTTAAATATAGGTTTGGTATATGCTACGGGACCTATAGAATATGGTATCAAATAGAGTACCCTATCATTTCCTTTTGCCATAATTTCCCATCTCACATTAAAAAAAATCACCACTTTGATTTTTTTTATGGCCTTTCCCTTCCCCATTATTCTTCCATTACTCAAGCTCACTTTCACAACCTCATTTTCCATCATCACCTCCACCATAATTATAAGACTGGTTTCTTAACCCTTTGTGTAAAATTGTGAGATAGGGTCAATAATCATGGGTTTAAAGTAAGGAAAACCTTAAAATTTAAACTACTCCACTAATATACCAAAATAAAAAAATATATCCATTCTGGCATGACATGTACTTTGGGGAACTACTAGTTAACTAACATCAGGTTGAAATTTGGTTTCACTTTGTTCATTAAAAATTAAATATATGTACTATATTGATGGTAAATAACTCCATATTATATTATGAAATAGTGATCCATGTAGTGACACATTTTTGTTCACAATGGTTCTGATGGTTAAATTTGTCCAAGTTGATTTTAAGTAGAATATGTAGATCTCATCCTTGATGCCTAATTGAATATATATTTTAAACATGTAGGGAGAATTTATGGAAAATGTATTAGGAGTAAATAACTTGATATTAATACCTATTATTTTTAGGAAAGGCATTCATTGAACATACCAAGTGTTTTTTATCCCCTATTCACATAACTTCATAGATTATTAAAGAGCCTTGAATGGATATCTATACTATGCCTAATTATGTCTAAATAATAATTAGCACTAAGCATATATTAATTATTATTTTCACCTTATATGATACCCCTTAATCAATTAGCATTATTTTTTCTTTTCAATTGAATGTTGCACCATCCCTCTAGCAGGTAATAAAACCCATAATTTCATTGACACATAGTACCTGTCAAGTTGAATATATATAGTATAAATGAAACTAATGGGAATACTCTATATTTATATTTATGTTAGTTTACATGAAATTAATTTTTGGTCACAGTCTATTTATTGGATCACAACATAAAATATCAAATATTTTATTTGATTATGGATCTACATTTTAGATTGTTGATCTACATTTTGTTCTTGTAATATTTTATTTGACATTTATTGTGTCTAATATATATATATATATATATATATATTAGACACAATAAATGTCAAATAAAATATTACAAGAACAAAATGTAGATCAACAATCTAAAATGTAGATCCATAATCAAATAAAATATTTGATATTTTATGTTGTGATCCAATAAATAGACTGTGACCAAAAATTAATTTCATGTAAACTAACATAAATATAAATATAGAGTATTCCCATTAGTTTCATTTATATTATATATATTCAACTTGACAGGTACACACGCACACACGCACGCATGCATGCACGCACACACACACACACACACACACACACACACACACACACACACACACACACACACACACACACACACACACACACACACACACACACACACACACACACACACACACACACACACACACACACACACACACACACACACACACACACACACACACACACACACATCTATGTATGTATGTATGTATGCATGCATGCATACATGAATGCATACATACATTCATACATGCATACATAAATATACATGTATACACATACAATATACATACACACACATATGTATGTATGTATTTATAAAATATTATGAAAAATTAATAATTTAATTTAATTCTTTAGTTTACTAGGTATGCATATAAATTGGAAAATATTAACTAGTTTTTGGACCATGATATCATGAAACTTAATATTATGACCACAGTCTCCTTTTAATAGTATGTTTTATGATTATGGTCATAATATTAAAAGTTCCATTTATTTTATTATATAATAATAGATATCCCACCTGGTTCAATCTTTAAAGGTTCAAAAAGAATAATTTTTATTTACATTGAAGTAATAAAAGTAACTTATAAGTTTCTAAATAAAAAAATCTATATATATTGTATAGAAGTTGTGTGGTTCAAACTTGTATAATTAGATTTAGATGGTAAAAATGATAATGTCCAATTATTTGTATGATATGTTGAGATCAATGGCACATTAAATGACATGATTTATTTTCATATCTCTAACATATTGCTAACATTTTATTCTTAGTTTTATATACATACTTATTCATAACAACACATATAATCTCCTTACTTGAGACTTAGAATATCACATTTATACTAAAACTTTCTTGAATAATCTCACATATAGTTTTTATATGTTTATATACTTATTATGGTTTTATTGATTTTCTTTCATCTCATGTTTATTTTTCATACTTTAACTATTGACCAAATTTGTCCCTAGTTAAAATTAGGTCAACACCATATATGGTCAAAATTTCTACAAGGTTTTGCTAAGTCATAGCATGGTCAAAAATTAAATGTGTTTTAAACCTTGGTCTTTTGGTCACTTGTCTTAATATTCCCTTATGTCACATTTTTGGTCAATCTAGGTGACTTGTATAATTTCCACAAAATTAAAGTTTTTAAAGAGAATATATAATGTACCATGTGTCATTTTAATGTCATAAGTTCATTTGAAATTGAATAAATGCAGGTTTAATATGGATTCAAGAAGATAACTACAAAATAGATAGTTGTATGGATTGAAAGGTACACTTGGAACATGGGGAAGCTTAATAAGGATGTATATAAGCCACTATTGGTATTTTATAGGATTTAGAAGCTTAATTAGTTTAAAATTTGGCAAAAACTAGTCCATCTCTCTCATCACTCTCTTAGACAAGGTTATATAGGTCAACTAGTTTACTCTCAGTACAGACAGTAGGAGAGGAGTTGAGCTCAATGCATTTGAGAGAAGTTATTAAAATTTATGGCCTTCATTTCTATAGTAATAGTTTTTTTTTTGGTATACTATGATCTATGAAAAATCACTAAGATTGTTGATGACTTGAAACTACCTGCACATCCCCATGGACTCCAATTTTCTTATGTATTTGTAGTTGTCTGATGCTTTCAAGTGTTTTAGGTATATATTCATAGATTTATCTTCCTTTATATTTTTTTTAATCTATTTTTGCATGTGTTAATGTGGATATATATGAAATATCACTCCATTATGATAGAGATTCATAACTATCAATGTTCTGTAGATAGTTATTTTTTAGGTGCATTGTTTTGATCTCTCTTAATGGCTTCAGATCAAAGGTAATGCACTTGTTTTAAATCCTCTATAATCATGGTGATGTTCTAGTCAAATTCAAAAAATTAATAGAGGTCTCAAATATTTGAAACTAGGTGGAGTTTAAGATGGTTCATATACATAGTCAGACTTCAATATAATAATAAACTACAAGACTGTGTAGGAGGTCTGAGACAAAGTTTAAAAAGACTCTATAGGTGTTTGGATTCAATTAAGGCCTTCAATAGGCCTGAGAACACAAAATAAGTCCTTATATGAATAGTGAGTAAAATACACCCAACCAAATCTAAATCTATGGTCACAGGGTTAAAATAAGACTCATTACCTTAATATATCTAAAAAGGGATAATGTTATTATTAACCATTTTGTGAATCTTTCATGAAAAAATGGGCACCCCCACCTCCTTTTTTGCTTTGAAACATTGTTATTCATGACCTTTTACCCTAAAAATAGGTCTTAACCCTTTAAAAATCAAGGAAAAGTTGCTTTTGTGTAGGTGCAAGTGTTGTCTCATCAAGCATTGGTATTTTCTAACACTCACAGAGCAAATTGGGTTCTAAAAACAACATTACTTGTAAAATTTACAAGTAATAATTTTGATCACTTTACAAACTTGAAAGGGTCCATGGCCATTTCTAATGCAATTTAGGTTTTGCAAAGTACTTTACTTGCCAATTTTCTTAAGTAAAAGTAGTTTAGAAACCTGATAAGGGTCAGAGCAGTTTAATTCAAGTTTATGGGATTACTTGACTTATGATATTTCATGAGTTGGAGTCATTCACAAACCCAAAAGGGTAAGGAAGAAGTAATCAGGTTTTTAAGACATCTTTACTTCAATCTTTATGAGTAATTCTATTGAAAGAGATTGAATTGGTCTTAGACGCTTCTTAAGGCAAGTATTTTTCCATGGAGGGCACCTATACATTATGTAGGGTCATTTTCAATTTCCTTGAAGGGTATGTGCCCTTGTGTGGGGTAATTCATATATGAAATGGACTAATACAAAAGTTCCAAATGGAAACTAAAGGCATGAAATGCACTTGTGGAGGGAAACTGGTTGAAGCAAAGGGGCAAAGACAAGAAGCCCGAAGGGCACTTGCCCTTCGGGAAAAGTGACAAGTAGAAGGAGTTTTCCTTCAGACATTTTGTCTAAAATAAAACCAAGGAAGGTGAGCCAAGGTTGAATTCCTTCAGAAAAAATATCCAAAGGAATTCCTTCAGAATTTTTGTTTGAATAAATTTGATAGTCACATAAGCTCGAAGGTTGATAATGCAAAGGAACAAAGCTAAGGAGAATTCCTTTAGACAAAATGTATGAAGGAATTCCTTTGGACATTTTGTATGAAAGACATGTCAAAAAAAAGCCCACCCACAAAAAAAAAATATAAAGAGCAAGCAAATAAATGGCCAAGGCAAAGGAGAAGTCAAAGGAAAGAGACAAAACATGGGCAAAGACAAAGTATAATAGACAAAACAAGGAATATTTCTAGCTACTGACAAAGATAAAGGATAGAATAAATGACCACTTGGGCCAAGACAAGTGGCATAGATAACTCAATAGAAGGAGTTAATACATTTAGGTAGAATATATCTATTGAAATCCAATAAAATAGATTAGTTTTTGAACTATAGAGATAAGTAGCTCATGTTTTCATGATTCACCATTAATGCATAGCCAGTTGTGCCCAACATTGAAGAGAGCATGGTACATCCAAAAAAACTTGAGGATGGCTTTGTTAGTTTCTAAAAGGAGTATCCCATGATTTTTTAGGCCCATGATAGCAAAGGTGGTGACTTGGACATCTATAGCATGGCTCTCCCATACATAATTTGAAGAATATGGTAGCAACATGGTCTTTTGGTCTCTATAGAAGTGTTTGAAATAGCATGGGTTTCCATTCCTTGATTTGTCAACTATCTTGTTTCTAGTTCTCTATATATTTGTAACTTCTCATTTGAAAAAAATATCTCTCAGCTTGTATGGTGAATCCCTGAAGGAATTTACCTTGAATCAAAAGAATCATTTTTACCTCCATTTGAGTTTGCACTTTTGTTTATGTCTATGGTTTTATCTTGTGTTAAGTCATTTTCTTTTTATGCTTTCATAAGTTTATTCCATCATAGCTAGTGTGTTATGAGTTCTTTTCTTAGATGTCAATAAGAAGTGTCTAGAATAGAGTATAGGTACATGTGAATAGGATATCCATAGTGTGTCTTAAAACACCTCTGTTAGTTCCTCCTCCCTGTATCTCCATAAGACCCTCTATTGAAACACTAATGCAGGAAAGGTTATCATTTGAATGAGGTGTATGATTGGTTGTCTCTAGTGTAAAGTGTATGTCAAAGCTAAGTAGACTAAACATTTTGGTGCATCACTGCTTTAGTTTAGGTTTTAATTTCTAGTATCTCTCTCCCTTTTCATCCCCCCTATTGATAGCAATAGAAAATATAGGGCCTCAAGGTGCATCAAGGGGAACTAGCCCCTAATCTATAGATTTATCCCTCATGTTTTCCACTCACATCAAGAGGGATGTCTCTATTATATCTCTTGGATGAAGAGAGCTAAGCCTCCCTTTAAAGGGTGAAATCCACTATATTAACAGTTTTTGGCAAGCCTAATGGGACCATTTTTTCTAAGAGGTTGAATAATTCTTGGTGTGTTTTCAACAAATTAGCACTTAAAGGCATTCAATCAATACAAATGGTAACTCTAAAGATACATCAGCTAGTTGAGTAGCCCAAGTGATCCTTTGAAGAGATTTGATAGTATGTTTCTTTATGAAGTTTCATGGTTGCATATGGTTATGAGTTTTGCCCTTTGTAGGTTGGTGAAACATTGTGGGCTTTACCTCTTCCTCCTTAGTTTGAGCAAGTCCTTGGCCAACCTAGCTATGATCCTTACTAGCCTTGTGTTGATCCTTACTAGGTCCAATATGACCAGTTTTAGCCCTATAATGAGCTATATCAGTCTTATTCCTAGTCTTCTCAATGTGTTACTTCTCCTAGTCAACCTAATCCTTTTTCCAATCAGCCCATTTACACCTTCAAACAAGCACTATTGGCATATGAAAGGTATGTAGTGGAGCTTGACACTAGAAGGGGATGTGGCCAAGAAATTCTTGATCATTTCATCCATCAAGTGAGAAATGCATTAGAGCTAGTCAAGAGTGAATGGACTCCTATTGAAAGAGGTAATTGGAAAATCCTTACAAACAAGATGTTGGATGTGAGTGGTTTAATTGTATATTTGGAAGAGAAGCTGAGTATTCATGAGAGGTAGCCTTACTAAGTCTATCAACTTGTATACCCACTACCCCAAGTTTCATATCAGTCATACACAATCCCTACTCATGAGCCTAGTTAAGCCTGTCAAAGTCCTTTCCCCAATCATGTTGAGGAGATTTTTGAAATATAAAATCTCATGTTTAACTCCAATCTTGATAGGTAGATTGAGTTTGAAAATATTCACATGTAGCAGTCTATGTTGGTAGTAAGGGAAGTGGAATCAGAATCCAAGATGTCACTACCCTCTCACATTACAACCCCATCACCCCAAAAGGAGACTTCTAGTCCTAGGATCATGAGCTGGAGTAAAGTAGTTGAGTCATGGAGTAGCAAGGAAGAGAAGGGAATTGTTCAAGAGTGTGAAGTACACAATGAGGTTAGTCCTTCTCAAATCCCTCCCACCCTTCCTCAAGAAGCTTCTTGTACTCCATGGTAGCCTTTATGCACTCCCCATTTCCATGATGATTCCTATGAGCTCCAATAAAGACTCTTTCAAGAAAATATAGCTAAGCATATTGAGGAATTAGAGGAAAATGTGAGATTAGTTAGTGAAAGTGAGATGGAAGTTTTAGAGCTTAGAGAGGAGCCTATGCCAAAAGACACCATTCTACCAATCCTCAAGATAATTTTGATATTGATGAAGTGTTGGTCAAGTGGAGAGAAAAAAATCAAGTGATTTTGGCCCAAGGTATGTGCCCATTTTCTCATGAGCTTTCAAAAAGATCCCCTATCTTCCATTCCCAACCTGATTTTGACAATCCTTGTGTTCCACCTCCTTGCCTGGTAAATGAAGAATGTTTCTCTTGTGTTAAGGAATCCATCTTAAGGGAAGTAAGTGAAGAGGAGTATGATCAATTCATGATTGATTAGGGAGACCTCATGAGTGAAAATGAGGAGGAGATCACCATAGGTACCCCCTTGGTGAACAAGAAGACAAGTCACAAGCTTTTGCCTCTATCTCTAATGAGGAAGATATGATCATTGACTCTTTTCTCACTTTTCAAGACATCATGGAGGAACATGGATAGATTCTTGATCATTATTTGAATGATTTGTTTAAAGTCACTAGGGCAAGTTACACTCTTCTTCAAGGAGGCTATGACCTAGCTAAGGGTGGAGAAGGTAGCATTGGGACTCAAATAAGTATGAAAAGGATCGGTATTTATATTTATCCTTTCAAGGGGTTGGTAGATATGAAGATGATATTTTTGAAGTCATCAAGGAGGGATATCACCTTCTAGAAGGAACCCATCAGCTCTGGAAGGATGAAGAAGAATCATGTGGGCTTAAAGCTTATAAGGAACATGAGGAACATGAAACCAATCCTCTTGGAGACATGCCTACTAAAGAGATACAAGTTGACCATGAGACAAAGGGTGGGCATAAATATGAAATGTATAAACATGTACAAGAGGAATATGTCTTCATTGGAGACCTGTTCAAAGATGACCTCTTTGAGACTAAACCAAGTGAAGTGCCAAGGAAGAGGTCTAATCTACAAAGTGTTTAATTTAAAGAGAAGTATTCTTGGCACTTTGTTTCATCTCATCTTGAAAGTGACTTAAGAAGTTTCCCCTTTTATCTAGGAGGGAGAAAAGCACACATAGTTAGATGTACATAGTAGTTTGCTTTCAATTGTGTTGTCTTTGTTTTCCCTAAGTGTTGATTACACGAGTTTATTTAATTTTTGTCCTATTGTGTGTATTTTTCCTTGTTGTTTGAGTTAAATATTTATTGGTTAATAAGTCCTTACAAGGTTTTTTCCAACTTTTCAAGCTATATCTTGACTCCATGCCCAATGGAATTTTAGGCTACCAATCTTCTCAAGCATACCAGGCATGCTTCCCCTATGAGTCACCAATTTGTTGACCATTTTATGAATCTTGCATGCCAAAATGTGCACCCCCCTCTTTTTTTCTTTGAAACCTTATTCTTCATGACCTTTTGCCCTGAAACCAAGTCTTAACCCTTTAAAAATCAAGGAAAAGTTGCTTTTGTGCAAGTACAGGTGTTGTCTTATCAAGCATTGGTCTTTTCTAGCACTCACAGAGTAAATCCAGTTCTCAGAATAACATTACTTGTAAAATTTACAACTAATAAGAGCACTTGACAAACCCAAAAGGGTCTATGGCCAGTTCTAGTGCAAGTTAGGTTTTCCAAAGTACTTTACTTGCCAATTTTCATAAGTAAAAGTAGTTTAGCAACCTGATAAGGGTTAGAACAGTTTAATTTGGGTTTATACGATTACTTGACTTATGATCTTTCATGAATTAGAGTCATTCACAAACCCAAAAGGGTAAGGAAGAAGCAATCAAGTTTTTGAGATGTCTTTACTTTAAGCTTTTTTAGTAAGTCCTTTAGAAGATCCCAAATTGGTCTTAGACGCTTCTTAAGGAAAGCGTTTTTCCGCAGAGAGCACCTAGGCATTCTGTAGGGTCATTTGAAATTTCTTCGAAGGGTATGTGCCCTTGCAGGGGGCACTTTAAAGATGAAAAAAATAAATACAAAAGTTTTGAAGGGAAACTAGAGGCACAAAATACCCTTGTAGAGGGTAGCCAATTGAAGCAAAGGGGCAAAGATAAGAAGCTTGAAGGGCACTTGCCCTTCAATAAAAGTGATAATCAAATGGGGTTTTCCTTTTGAAAAAATGTCCAAAGGAATTTATTCAAAAAATTTATTCGAAGGAAAACTGAGGAAGGTGAGCCAAGGTCAAATTCTTTTGAACAAAATGTTTGAAGGAATTCCTTCAGAAATTTGGTCTAAAGAAATTTGACTGTCACATAAGCCTAAAGGCTGACAATGTAAAGAAACAAAGTTAAGAAAAATTCCTTCAAATAATATGTCCAAAGGACATGTCAAATAAAAGTATACCTACAGAAAAGAACTACAAAGAGAAAGCAAAAAAAAGGCCAAGGCAAAGGAGAAGTTAAAGGAAAGAGACAAAAAATGGGTAAAGACAAAGTGGAAAAGACAAAACAAGGAGCAGCTCCAGCTACTGACAAAGACAAAGGATAGAATCAATGACCACTCAGACCAAGACAACTGGTATAGACAACTCATTAAAAGGAGTTAATACATTTAGGTAGAATATATCAACCAAAAAACCAATAAAATAGATTGGTTTTCAAACTATAGAGATTAGTTGCCTATGTTTTCATACTTCACCATTAATGCACAGCCAATTGCACCCAGCATTGAAGAGATCATGGTCCATCCACAACAACTTGGGGATGGATTTGTTAATTTCTAGGAGTATCCCATGCTTTTGTAGGCCCAAGATAGCAAGCGAAATGACTTGGACATATACAACATGGCTCTCCCATACGTAGTTTGAAGAATACGATAGTAGCATGGTCTTTTGGTCTCTACATAAGTGTTTAACTTAGTATGGGTTTCCATTCCTTGATTTTTCAACTATCTTGTTTCTAGTTCTCTATTTATTTATAACTTATCATTTGAAAAAAATATCTCTCAACTTGTATGGTGAAGCCCTGAAGGAATTTACCTTGAATCAGAAGAAGCATTTTCACCTCAATTTGAGCTTGCACCTTTGCATATGTCTAGGGTTTTATCTTGTGTTAAGTCATTTTATTTTCATGCTTTCATAATTTTATTCCAGCATATCTAGTGTATTGTGAGTTCTTCTCTTACAGGTCAATAAGAAGTGTTTAGAATAGAGTATAGGTGCATGTGAATAGGCTGTCCATAGTGTGTGTTAGAACACCTCAAGTAGTTCTTCCTCCCTGTATCTCCATAGGACCCCCTGTTAAAACATTGATGTAGGAAAGGTTCTCATTTGAATGAAGTGTATGCTTGCTTGTCTCTGGTGTAAAGTGTATGTAAAATCTAAGTATATTAAACATTTTGGTGCATCACTACTTTAGTTTAGGTTTTGATTTCTAGTATTTCTCTCCCTTTTCATCCCCCCCATTATTAGTAGTAGGAAATCTAGGGCCTCAAGGTGCATCAAGGGGAGCTACCATATATTCTAAAAATTCATCCCTCATGTTTACCACCCATATAAATAGGGATGTATCCATTGTTTCATGTGGATGAAGAGATCCGAGCCTCCCTTTAGAGGGTGTAATCCACTACATCAATAGTTATCTTGTGATGAGAATATATGAGGTATAGGTAAGTCTTGTATCTCCATTATTATCTCCTGGATATAATAGTAATGTGTAAAATGATAGGAGGTATATTTAGTCAAAAGAAGATAATGTAAATGATTTTCCAATTCCATCAATTTTCCACTATAAGTACTCAATAAACATAGTGTCAAAAATCCAAATGAATATATAACTTGCAAACTTAGGTGTGCTGATGGTGAGAATGGTTGTATGGTTTCATGGAAACAAAAAATTAAATTCAAGGGTTAAATGTCAATAATAAATTCAATATGGAACCAAGGTAGTGGATCATAGTGTTTAAATAAGAAATTTTCCACCTACAAGATTCTTGATTCTCTAAATGAGTACTTATAGGTGACTTAGTGAATAGACTAGCTCGGCTAGTGAAATGGAAATCTTGGTTGGTAGAAAAAATTTATAAGGTGTAATGATAAATATAAAATTTATAACCTAACCCTTACCTATGGTCCTCATACAAGCATCAACACATACAAAAACCTTATGAATTCTAAATGCATACATATAATTGAAGGTAGTATGTAGACTAGTCTAGGCATATGAATAATGCAAGTTGGCTTGGTATGCAGTAATACAAGGTGGATGATCACATTGAATACATTATAATAATAATCATATAATTTTACTTGATATTATAATACATAAATAAAATGATGAATAAATAGTTTTTCAACCTCATTTTACAGTCCACCAAGAACATTGTACATAGTCATCAGACCTAGTGAGCCAGTTTTGAGGAATTTGATGTTTGAAGGGTTTAGAGTTATGGTTAAGTCTTGAAAATTGATATAGATGATAATAAATTCCAAATATAACTATTTTTAGTCTACTTTAGGCCAATAAAATAGGGGATATGCCCTATATTTTACCTCAGATAGAGGGCACTCTTTGAATAAGAAAATCTATAGATGTGGTTAATGGGAGAGTGAAAAGATGAGTGAAAGATTTTGAGTAACTATAAGATGTTGCATAATGATTAATTTAAGATTATAAAAGTGTTGGAAGACTCTATAGTCATTATAAATCCTTAGAAGGTTCAAACATATAGAAATTATATTTAGGCCTAAAACTAGGCATAAACCCTACAAGTGCCTAACTTGATTCACAATACTACATGAACATTCCAAACCATATGAGTACCTTTAGGAGAGAGTATAAGACTATTTAAAAGCATTGGTTGTTAAATAACATCACATAGATGGTTAATTTGGCCTAATTTCCTCTTAGACCTATTCAGAATGTAGTCAAGAGCTCAAAAGGCCATTTTATTATGCTCACACATGTACAGCCAGCTTACATGGTACCTCAAAGAGTTGGGGATATTTGAAGGGGGTCTCTAAATTTTTTTATTTGATTTTTTTGGGAGTTAGACTTCTGGTTTTTATGAATCATCACTAAGATTCAAAATGGCCAAAAACCCTCTCAAAACCCTGGTTTAGACCTGATGGAGAAGATATGGTGGGAAATAGATCTAAAGGTGGTCAAATGGCCTGGATAGTGTTTTATACATACTTATCACTCTCCCAAGTCCCTTTACATCTACTTTTTCCATACCATCACTTGTACAAACATGCCTAACTCTCTATCTTTTATAGGTTTTAAGTTATTTCATGGGTGTAAAGGGAAACTAATGAATGAAAATAATTTTGAGAGGTTTATAAAGACTTGTTCAAATCTATCAAACTCAATTATAACCATATTTTAGCATGAAAACCTCTCTACTACATTCTTTATTATAGGTAATCTAAATGAGAAAGTGCAAAGGAGAAGTGACTACCTAGTGAGATAGTGATCAAGGTGAATTGAAATGTTTTAAGGTATATTTGATAGATGAGAGAATAAAAATGTATTCAATAGGTGTCCTACATATTATTCAATGCATATCCATGAACAAATGCAAGTCACTTAAGTGACAAGTATGAAAACAGACCTAGAGGGCTAGTGATGAATGACTACAAACAATGAATGATAAATGACAAAGATGGGTCCATCAGTTAGAGAGGCATAGGTGACCTAAAATGACCTATTTTCCATTGTATCATGTCATATAATATGTTTAAAGGATTCCTATGGTATTTTTGGATATTCAAATGGATGACTCATCATCAAGGCAATTTCAAAGGACATGAAGAGTCTTTATACTAATTTAAGGAATATGTCATGATTTGGATAGACACTTATCCAAGAGACCTTCATATCCTATTCTCCACTTCATTTTATGGAATTGAAATTGATTCTCATAGTTTGAAACTTAGTATTTTGGCCCTTGAGATTCATTTTTTCTCTCTCCTCTCTTATGTTCTATATATTCAAGCCTTTTTAGCTTTATAATGGATCCATAATTGGTATGTTGAAGCCCTTCTAGTTTTAACACCTCATTTGCCTTTGAATAAAGTTTTATGATTTTTATTAATTCATTGTAATCTCTTGCCTAAGTGTGTTAAGCGGTTTAGGTGGTTGACAAGTGATGAACATGTTTTCAATGCTTTCATTTCTACTCTTGTATGTTTGTATGAGTGATATCTCTTATAACAGGTTTCATAAAGTGTATTATTTGTTAAGTGTATCTTGAAGTGTGAGAGGTACTAGTAGTGTCTTGTATTAGACCTTATTTTCACCTACCTATAGGTATGCATAGAAATATGCCTCTATGAGAAATACTTATACTAGAAGGATATAGAATTGAAGTCAGTTTGAGTAGTCTTCTTTCTTGAGTGTAAATGTAAGTGTGTTATGTGGTGTTGTTTTGGTGTATCACTTCATTATCATAGGTTTATTTTATGTATCCTTATTCCATTTTCACCCCTATAGTGTTTAGTATAGTGTAGTGTGATCCTAGAAGATAAATCAAGGGAGTTAGCCCTTTCAAACCTAGATATCTATTTATTGTAGTGGTTTGTCTATAAGGATAGATAGTTCCATGTTATCCTAAAATTGATAAGGACTACCTAAATTCTCTAGGGTGAAATTTTAGGCTATAATAGTTTTGGCATGCCTAGTGGGATATTAATTTCATGAAGGTTTTTCAAAGTAGATGCTATCTTTGACAATAAGGAGTTGTAACAGTCCACTTCTTATAATATCTGGTAACTCCAAATTTTCAATCTTGGTTACAGACTAGTGCACTCTTTCATGCCAAAGGTAAACACAAGGTCTATCACCAAAGGCATATATTTTTAATTTCAAGAGCTTCCTCCTTATTCCTACAAATCAAGTAGATTTGAAAACACCCATCCCTATCCAAAGAATTCATATCTTTCTCACAATCCCATAAGAAATTTCTTGATCTCCCCATTCTTTCAAGGTCCTAAGGCCTCTATGGAAAAGAACCATATTTTTGTTACCTTCAATGTCTATATCCCTCTAATACTTTCCAAATATAATGACATCCCCATATCTACCCTCAAAATTGTTCCATCATATACTAGTGAGACTTTCATCACACCTATTGGGCATATAAGAAATATTGCTAACTTTTACAATATCCATCACATCATAGAGGAGGACATTACAATTAAGTTGTTGGCTATCTCCTTCAAAGGAAAATATATTGATTGGTATGGAACTTTGGCACCTAAATCAATCACAACTTGGGATGAGTTAGGAGATACATGAAGAAGATTTGAAGACAAGAGTGACAACTTATCACTAACAGAGTAGTTGACAACCATTATAAGAGCACCTCAAGAATCCATTCAAGACTTCAACACAATATTTTAGAAGATATGGGATAGGATCATAATCTTGGTAAGACCAATAAGTCACCATGCTTTCCTTTACTATCTTAAAGCATTTGATAGTGGCATTTCAATGATGATACAATCTATGGGAAGTGACACTCTACCTAAGGCCTATGATGTGGCCATTAAAGTAGAGAATTATTTGATTCAATATGGGAAGATTTTCATAAGACCTCCCATTCCCTATTTCTTGATTTTTAAACCCTTAAACCTATTGTTGTTCCTATTCCTACACCTAAACATAAATCTATTACCCCTAGCCAACCAATCAAACCTAATGAGGTAGAAAGGATGAGAGATATGTAATAAGAGATACTATGTCTAAAGAGGATCATTCAACAATAGGGAGTGAATCCCTTCTAAATTAATTATGAACCCAATCAGTCCTACCCAAACTATTAAGGAAATAGACCTCCTTTCCAAGGTCATTCCAAGGTTAAGGACAACAAGTCCAATATAAGGCATATGGTGGATATAATCCTAATACTCTTTCTACCTCAAGGACACTAGTGCCTACTCAAAATAACCTTGCCCAAGAGCATAACAGATAACCTTCATTGGATCAACCTTATGATCCATATCCTTATGTCAATGAGTCTCGTAATCAAGTCTTCATGGCAAACTTGGGAACTATGCCAACTATGACTCAAGATGAAGTACCAAATAGAGGAGTGAATGATGGTAAGGGTGATCAAGTGGGGTCTACATTGGTAAATTAGAATCAAGATGACTCATGTGAAGTAAATCATCAAGGGAATTCAAGCATGGATACAAGTTCTATAGCTATAAATATAAGAAGCAAAAGGAAGGTAGTTGAAGAATTTCAAGGGTTTCCTAATGATTATTTAATGAATGTTAAAACAAGCACAAGGGTGGGTATTATTAATGTAATTCCAAATACATAAGTTAAAGATATGATAAGGTTAGGAATGATTTCATACCTCATAATTTTCAAGGTGTAGGTAGCACCATTCTCCTAGTGGAAAAACAAGAATTAGTGGTCCTTTCACTAACATTTTGGAGAAAATGAAGAGGACTCATGTGAATGTGTCAATGTGGGATACTTTAGAAAAACCTATATAAGCAAACCTACTTCAATATAATATTTCCAAGCTGAGTTTGACAACTAAATATCCTAGCCAAAGAGAGGCAACCTTGAAAAACAACATGAATCCAAGTGAAGGGTAGTCAAGAAAAGTTGACAAGGTAGATAAACCTCTTCCATTCTCTCTATCCATCACTATTGGAGATTCTTTGGTACCTAATTGTCTTATTGATAATGGTGTTAGTACTTGTGTCATTCCCAAGCAAGTAGTTGACAAATTGAAATTAAAGTTTGAGCCTTATGCCAAGGGAGTGTTGTAATTAGATGGGTCATATGCCAAGACCATTGGTACAATTAGAGGTTTGAAATTGATTCTCCATGTGTGTCCTACCTTCACATTTCTCAAGATATTATAGTGGTATATGTTCCTCATTTTTCACTTTGTCAAGATAATTCACTACTAAAATTGGAGGTTATCTAACTTTAGACTAGTCATACATGGTTTTTAGGACTAGGTATGGTGAAAAAGTGACAATCAAGTCTAAACTTGTTTCTATTTTTCATGTTGAATCTTTTTTTCATTAAAATTATAACATGAATTTTAATTTTATCAAATAAGATGATCACCCTAGTGATAAACAACCTATAACTCTCCTTGATGGCATATATGATTTGTATATTGATGAATGGGGCGCTGAGCAAGGTGGTTTTGAATAAATTGGTTTTGGAACTTACATCCTTCATGAGGATTGTGATGGATTCCTTAAGGCAAATAATGATAACATTCTAGAGCAAGTTGCATGGGGAAACTATCTTGTACACATGAGTGATGATGTGAATATCCTATCTATATCAAAACATGACAATCCTAGTGAGCAGCCCATTATGCTTGTAAAAGAAGAGAACACTCATGAGCATGAACATCATGAAGAGGTGGATGACATTATGGAATAAAAAAAAATTATATTCATTCCAACATAAATTACATTACAAAGCATCATATTTATATAGGAATATGAGCTCATAATAGTTCCTATAAAATAGGAGAGATAAAAAATAAATTAAATAGAATATCTCCCATATATTACATGAGAGTAACAAAATGCCAAGTTTAAAAGATGTACATGATTTAATAACCTAAATAACCTAACAACCTATCTATGGTAAATATTCATATACTAATTATTAATTATAAACAATTATGAGTAATTAAAAATTATTCATTTATTTATAATGGTGAATTAATCACCCTAACATTCCCCCCATTAATTTAGCATTGTCTCAAGTGAATAGGAGAGAAATTCTCTAAATGACTCAATTTTTTTTTATGTAAGTGATTTGGTAAAAACATATGTATGTTGTTGATCTATTGGGCAATATCAAAGTTGGATGTTTTTATTCTAAACATGTTCATAGATGAAATAAACTTGCACCTCAATGTGTTTAGTTTGTTCATAAAATATTAGATTGTGAAAAAGCTTCACTACTCCTTCATTGTCTAAATGAAGAATCATTGGTTGATTCTATGGTAGTTCAAATCCTTCAATTATACACTTGAGATAAATCACTTCACAGATAGCTCCTCTTATAGTGTGATATTTTGATTATGTGGAAGACCTTGAAACATAATTTGGATTCTTAATCCCCCATGATATCGATCTAGATCCCAAAAAGAGTACAAATCATGACTAGATTTCCTGTCATCAATGTTCCCTACATGATCTAAATCCCAATATCCTATCAAGAATAAGTTATCATTCTTCTTGTATTCTAAGACAAAATCCATAGTTTTTTTGAAGTACCTCAATACTCACTTTGCTACTTTCTAGTGACTAATATTAGGTTCTTGCATGAACCTTGAGAGATAACTAATAACGTAGATGGTGTCTGGCCTAATGTATGTTAAGCAAATAAGATTCCCCATTAACTATCAATATAAATTTGCATTTATTTGTGGTGATGGATCTACTTGTGATAGCTGAATTTTTATGTCCATAGGTGTGGTAATTGGTTTTCTATCTATCATTTGAAATTTCTCAAGCATTGTCCTGGCATGTTTGAACTAAGATACAAAAATGTGATTTTATCTTTTCCAAACTTATAAGCTAAGATAATAATTCAAAATACTAAGATATATCATATTGAATGATCAATTTAGATATTTCATTGTTGATTCAATCTTCACTAAATTACTAATGATGACTAGATCATCAACATATACAACTATAATTACTATCTCCCCCCTTATTATTTGAGGTAGAGATTTGGCTCATATAGACTCCTTTTGAATCCATGTTTAAAGGGATGCTTGTCAATATTGATATAACATGCCCTAGGAGCCTATTTAAGACCATATAGTGGTTTGAAAAGTCTACAAACTTTATCTTCTTTTCCTGATATGAAAATACCTTTTGGTTGAGTCATGTAGACTTATTCCTATAAGTCCCCATTAAGGAAGGCACTTTTCACATCCATTTGATGGAATCTATAGAAAAATTATGTAGCTAAAGATAAAATCATATTGATTATTTTGATATTTTCTATGGGATAAAATATCTCCTCATAGTCAATGCCTTCTTTCTGATCATATCCCTTCACAACCAGTGTTGCCTTATGCTTATCGAGACTGCCATCTACTTTGTACTTCATCTTGAAGATCCATTTACATCTAATTGGCTTATTCCCTAGTAAAAGATCTACAAACTTCCATGTTTTATTTTTCATTAGTGAATTATATTCTACATCCATGGCATCTTTCCAGGGTTTTAACTATATGGCTTCTTGAAATGTAGAGGGCTCAATAGATTCAACAATTGTACTCATTAAAGCCAAATTGACCTCACCATGAACCATACTACAAGTCCTTGGTCTAGTGGTGGATGTGTTTGGAATACCATCCAATTTTGCATCTCTAAGTGTATTTGTATGCCATTTAGGCACACATTGAGTAGTTATTGTGGGTGGTGGAGCTGCACCATTATTATCATCATCATACTATATTCATCTAGGAGATTACCATCTTCTATATTTTATATGGGATTGATTTGTTTATCAGGTGCACTTGTAGAAGGATCTTCTAATTCTTTATTTTCAAATAACTTAACATCTCTACTATTGTATATTTGTCTAGTTTTTGGATCCATAAGTCTATAAGTGCTTCTTCACTGTACCTTAAGAACACATATTTTTTTTGCTTTCATATCAAGTTTAGTCCATTCCATTTTGGGAATATGTATACTTGCCTGACATCCAAAAACTTGAAGATGTGTTATAGATGGATTTTTCCTTGATTAGGATTCATGTGGATTTATTCCATCAAGAGCTACATTGGGTACTCTATTGAGTAAATATATAATAATTTTGATATCTTTTACCCAAAATGACTTTATAAAGCCTAAATGATGTATCATACATCACACCATTTATACAATAATAAAATTCCTATATTCAAAAATTGTATTTTGTTATGGTGTATATAGAGGTTCCATTTGATCATGAATGTCATTTTCTTGCAAAAAATGTTTAAACTCATTGTCGGTGAATCCCCCCAAAATCTAAGTAAAAGGTCTTGATTTTTTAACCATATTTTGTTTCAACAATCACTTTAAACTTATTGAAAGTTTAAAAGGCTTGACTCTTTTTTTTTAGCTAGTACACCCATATTTTTGGTAATAATTGTCAATAAATAGCATTAAGTACTTAAATCCAGCATGGCTAAGTATCATTGGTCCACATAGATCAGTGTGAACTAGATCAAGTATACCATTGGATCTATAGGCACTTTTTTGAAATAGAACTCAATGTTTCTTACTTGCTAAGAAATCATGACATTTGTTTGTACCTTTTTTAAGAGGTGGTAAGCCTCTTACCATGTTGTAGTGGTGGAGTGTGTTGAGATATCAGAAATTGATGTGGCCAAATCTTATGTGCCATAGTTGTGCCAAGTCTATGTCCTTTATTATGAGTGCTTGATTATTTTTTGAATGAAATAAAGCTAAAACATATGGTTCAAATTAGATGCTCTTATAATAATTTTAGAATTTTTGGATTTGTCTTTGGTCAAACACAATTTCTTTCCACCTTTATGGTCAAAGTCAATCTTCAAATTGTGGTCTAAGAGTTAACTCACTAATAACAAGTTTTTGGTTAACCTAGGTACAGAGAGAACATTTATGATTCTACATGTTTGTGTGCCTAGGGGTAAGGCAATGTTTCTAATTCCTTGCACACTATATGAGGTATCATCACCCAAAGAAACATGATTTTTTTGGGTGTGTCCTTCAAAGTGAAAAACCAATCTTTTCTACCTATCATGTGTTGGGTTGCACCTGAGTCAACATACCATATGTCACTTTGTGATGTGGATTCATCATGAATATCTATAGAGTACAGGTAGTCATCTTCATCATCATGTTCTTCTTGTTCGACAATATTGGCTTGTTGCTTTGATTTATTCTGCTAGGTCCCCTTTTACTATCCTTGTGGCTTATTGAATGAGCTAGGGGATGATTGTTGGTTAGGGGACTTCTGACCACTAGAAGATCCTTTTTTAAGGTATTATACTAATAATCTTTTAGTTTATTTCCTTGATGACCACAAATGAGACATTATTTTTGTGACTTTCCTCGTGAATTTTGCCTTGAATTATGTTTTGATGAATATTTTACTAAATTCTTTTCTTTATATTGATGATAAGCCAGTGCATGTTCTTATTGGTTGTCATGAGTATTGAAATACTCTCCCTATTATAACATATTTACCAGTTTTCAAAACTTTGTTTCTATTCTATGATAGTCAAAGTGGTCACAAAAATCCTGTATGAGGGTGGAAGTACTCTCAAGAAAATATTTACAAGAGAATCATCTAAAATTGTCTAACCCAAGGATTGAAGTGATGCCCTTAGCATTACAACATGTCTTAAAAAGGTCTTCACTATTTCTCCTGATCTTAATTTGAGTGAGTGGAGTTGAATTTGCAAATGCATAAAGTTCTCTCATTTTTTGCCTCATATATAGTTTGATCTTGTCCCAAGCTTCCTTAGTTATTTTGGCTTCATGGATGTATGGTTGAACTTCATCTGATACTCTAAAAATGATAATCAACTTAACCTTTTAGTTATATTTGTCAAACTTATGTTGATAATCGATGTTTATTGCATGTCAAGTATATAAGCCATCTTTTATAGACCAAATTTATTAAAACTCCAGTTGAGTTTTGAGATTTGTCTTCCAAGAAAAGTAGTTGTCACTTTTGAGTAGCTATGAATCCAATATAAATAATTTTGGAGCCTATGCATCCATTATCAAGACTATGGGTGATGAATTGGTTCCTTACCACTCTAGGTATACAAGTCTCCCTTTCTATATACCATCAGACCAATATACCAGACCTTTATTTATATGTGCCCTTCTTTTACACTCATTAGTATGGAAAAGAATCTCACCCTTTATATATACCTAGCAGTATGGGAAAGAGACATAAACATACAAGGAAGAATTTGATACTTGGTACCTAAATAGTACTAAAAAGGGTTCATCCAATCACTAGAACCTACTTAGATAGATTTTTGCATATGTGCACATAACCTCGCTATATACTTGTAAATTCCACCTATTAATATTTTTGATTATAATGAATGTGTAAATGAAGGGAAGGATATGAGTGTATGTGCCTTATTTTTCCTTGATGATTTAAAGGGTCGATACCCAAACATCATTATTGCAACCGTGTTAGGTGTTGTATGCAGTAACTCAAGCACAATGGCATTACCTATAAATGTGAGTCAGAGGTATAACTATGATTGAACATTGTATCAATTTTAAAAACTTGTGATTTTGTGCAATATTACAATATACAATTTCTTGCAATACAATATAAAAATGAAATTTACAATGCTTGCAGAAATGAATTTTGTTCATGTTTGGGCTCTTTAACCTTTACCTTTTCTTTTTTAATTTTTATTTTTAATGACATTTTACACTAATTTAGTTAGTTATAACTAAATTTAGCAGATTGCAAAATTTGGAGGACTTGCTAGAATTTGCACCAAAAAAATACTTTTGGGGGATTTAAACCTCCCACCTATGCTTTATTAGAAAAGCTACCTACCAACTCACCTATATAGTATTTAAATTAATAAAAAGGATAAATAGGTACTTTAATACTTAGAAATATGATTTTAAAGAAAACCATCCTCCTACATAATATCATGGGTTGGCCAATAAGTGGTTTTAAAAAAAATGTTGTAAAGTAACTTTTTCTTAAGTGGTTTTGAGGATATAATAAGGTGGTTTTGGGAATATTTAAAACAAATAGAATATTTAAGTGGTAGTTTTGGGGATTTAGTAGGTTGTTGGTGCCTTTGTTTGAAACTAAGAACTTATACATTGCAGTTTGTAAATTATAGACTAAAAAAATAGACTGAGACCAACCTATTTTGAATTAATGTGTGGCATCCAAGTGGAATAGCCTACTTCTCAATGCTCATGGCTCCTATTGTCTAATTCACTACTCCTTTTATTTGCAAAAACTAAACTCCCATGCTTTTGCAGATGGCTCAATGCTAGAAGATTCTTTGAATCATAACTTCTATAGAAGAAAATTTGCCTTAAATGAATGCCCAACTCACCATGTCCACTACTCAATGCTCATGTTTGGAGTTTGGATTTACTATAGGTTAGACTCATTCCATATGTAAATATTTTTTTTTGTTTTTTTATTAAAAAGAAATACCAAATATCATATATTAATATAAATAAATTAATATCAAAATGGATGCCATAAATGGATTTTTTTCAATGCCTTTCTCCTTATGATACCTCCAATACTCCAAAACTAATCTACAACACTCTATATGTTTGGTGTGAGATATTCAAGCCTCACATATTCTAATGCTTCTCTTTTTGTCTACAGTTGGAGACTTTGGTGTGGGAGTGCACAGGCTTCTCCTCACACAATGAATCTATATAAATTATCTTAAGCTTCTTATTAATGGGAGCATGGGCTTCTCATCTACATAGGTCCAAATAAATAATAACTCTGATACCAAATATAGAGGAAAAAATATTATATTCATTCCAATATAAATTTCATTATAGATCATCATATTTATATAGGAATATGAGCTCGTAATAGTTCCTATAAAATAGGAGAGATAAGACTAAAGTAAAAAAACTATCGCTCAAATATTACAATGGAGTAACAAAATTCCAAGTTTAAAAGATTTACATGATTTACTAACCTAAATAACCCAATAACCTATCTACAGTAAATAAATGTATACTAATTACTAAGTATAAATAATTTTGAGTAACTAAAAATTACTCATTTATTTATAATGGTGAATTAATCACCCTAACAGACATGTGGTAGTAATTCAATGCTATTGTTCAAGAATTTGAGGAGGTTATCAAACCTTTGGTTATTCAAAGTGAGTGTAGACCTAATGATGAATAAAAATATGCACCAAATGAGCACATAAAGGAGACATTTGAGACCTCAGATGAGCAAGAAACAATTGTGGTGAATCAAAAAGTTCTTGGTAGATTTAAACACATTCTTGATGACTTCCAGCAAGAAGCATGTCATGTTTCAAAGACACTTGAAGTTGAGAATGTTGTGGTGATCTCTAATGATTATATTGAGGATTGTCAAATGATTATGCCAAAGAATAATCAAAATAAAAATCCAAACAAGACTCTTGGAGAAATAGACAAAGTGTTTGTTAGTACTCTAAATGAAAAACTTGTATTCAATAGAAAACCTAACCATGGTAAGTCACTTGAATATCTCCATAAGTAAGTTTTCATTGACAAGTATGAACCATATGAGGATTTATTTTCTTGGAGAAGCAATGATGTAAGATGCATTATATTTGACCCTAGTTGAAGAAATGAATAAGGTTTTTTCACTTCAAGTGTTTTGAGGTATTATACATACTAAGATAGGTCTACTTTTGCTTATGTTGGTTATATTTTCCCTAAGTGTTCATGAGAACACAAGTGTGAGTTTTGTTTCTTGTTTGTGTCCTTGTTTCCTTATTATATGTGGTGTGTTTGGTGTCCTTTCAAAGGTTTTTTAGTATCAATAATAGTGTATAGGTGATTCTATTTCCTAAGGATAGGAGAAGGCTATTGGTACTTAGCATAATAGGCTTGTTACTGGTAGGAAATCACCAAAATGTTGAAAAAAATTGACCCTAGGTCAAATTAGGTCAACCCAATATATGTTAAAACTTTTTATAGTGTCTTTTTAAGTCATAACATGGTCATAAAGTCACTTGATGTGTTTCAAACCTCAGTATTTTGGTAATTTGTCTTAATATTCCTTATGTCACCTTTTTGGTCATTTTAGGTGACTTGTATGGTTTCCACAAAATTCAAGTGTGTCAAGATAATATATAATGTACCATGTGTTATTTTTATGTCATAAGTCAGTTTGAAACTAAATAAATGTAGGTCCAACATGGATTCAAGAAGATAAATACAAAACAAATAGTTTTAGGCAGTTGTATAGCTTGAAAGGTATACTTGGCACATGGGGAAAATTTAGGAGGATCTCTATAAGCCCTCATGGGTATTTTAAAGGATTAATAATATTAATAAGTTTCAAGTTTGGAAAAATTGGTCCATCTCCCTCATCGTTCTCCTAGACAAGGTTATATAGGTCAACTGATTTACTCTCAGTATAAACAAAAATAGAAGAGTTAACCTGAATGCATTTGGGATAAGTTAGTAGCCTTTATGGCCTTCATTTACATATTAATATATTTTTTTTGGTGTAATATGCTCTATGAACAATCACTAAGATTGTTGATGACTTCAAACTGCCTACACATCCCCATGGCCTCCAATTTTTTATTTGTTTGTAGTTGTTTGATGCTTCTAAGAGTTGTAGGTGTATTTATAGATATTTATCTTCATTTACATTTTATTTTAATATATTTTGGAATATGTGAATGTGGATCTATATGCAAGTTCACTCCATTGTGATAGATATGCATAACTATTAATGGTCTACAGATAGTTATTTCCAGGTGTAGTATTTTATCCTCTCATAATGGTTTTAGATCAAAGGTAATGCACTTGTATTACCTCCTATCTAAGCATGGTGATGGTATATGTATATTAAATAACAAATAGAGGTCTCAAATATTTGAAACTAGGTGGATTTGAATATGGTTCACATACATAGTCAGACTTCAATATAATAACAAACTACATGACTGTGGTGGAGGTCTGAGACAAAGTGTTGAAAATATTTTAGAGGTGTTTTGATTAAATTGAGGCCTTTAAAGAGGATTGAGAATATAAAGGAATTAATTATATGAATGGTGAATCTAATACACATAGCCAGATCTAAATCCATGTTCATAGGGTTAAAATGGGACTCATTACCTTAATATCTCTAAAAAGGGATTTTGCCATGTACAATGCTATCTTGTGATGAGAATTTATGAGGTCTAAGTAGGTATTGTGTCTCCATTATTATAGCCTAGACATATTAGTAATGTTTAAAAATGATAAGAGGTAGATTTGGTCAATAGAAGATAATGTAAAGGAGTTTCTAATTCTATCAAGTTTTGATTGTAGGCACTTAGTAAACATAGTGTCAAAAAGCCACCCAAATCTATAACTTGCAAACCTAGGTGTGTCGATGGTGAGAATGGTTGTATGGTCTCATGGTAGAAAAAAATTAAATTCAAGGGTTAAATGGACATAATAACTGTTGACACAGTGGATTTCACCCTGGACAGGAGGCTGAGCTCCTGTCTTCCACACATCAAAATGGAAACTCCCCTCTTTCTTGTGGGCAAGGCAAAACTAGGGGGAGAGTCTCTAGATAAGGGATAGCTCCCTTTGATGCATATGAGTTATTTCAATAAGTGATAATACATACATACATACATACATATATATATATATAATGGCAGGGGGTGAAAAGGGAGAAGGATTACAGGAAAACAAAACCTAGTCTAAGAAGGTGATGCACCAGATAAAATTTGACCTACTCACACTCACACTCTAAAACATAAGAAAGCATACATACACTTTAACTAGTAAAAAGAACTAGACTGCAAAAAGCTTGAAAATGAGTCTTTAATGGAACACATAGAAAAAGGACTTACCACAAGCGCTATAGGAAAAGCACACTACCTAGTAACCTCCTTCTTGCCGCTGCACTCCAGGTACAGCTCTTCTTGTCATCTGTAATAATGGTACCTTATAGAAACTAGGTGCATTAGTGTCACCCCTATGAAAACATTAAGAAGCAATGACTGAACACAAGATTAACACTCAGACACACTCAGATATATCTAACCAGAATAGAGGTAAAAATGCATTTTTATTGATTCTAGGTGAAAATTGCTAGGGCTTCACCTTACAATGTGAAAGATAGCTCTTTGAAATGAGAAGTTACAAATATATATATATATATAAGAGAGAAAAAAAAAGGTGCCTCTTTTGAAAAAGACTTTTGGCACCCTTTGACAAGTGGCCCATGTACATCCTGAGGGTGTTGGGAAGAGGAAGCCGCTAAAATATAAATGCTATGTGGGTTCTAATTTTGACTTTAGGCATTTAAAAACATAATCCATGCCATTTCTCCACAACCAAGACTACTCCTTGAAGGAACCCACATAGTTTGTCTGCTCATAAATGCAAAATGGAGAAAAATGGGTTGCACTGCTTATTGTTTGCACCATTTGATGACCACTTGGCAAGCACTATTCCAATCGCTGGAATAACTCCTTGAGTCGACACCTTCCTTCACCACTTGGACTATTTTATATATTTCTATGTTTGGCTCTTTTTACTCCTTTTGCCCTTGGGGGCTATCTTTTCATCCTTGCTAGCTCCTTGGGCTCTTTTATTAGCAGGTCACTGAGTTCATTCTCAACTTTTGTCTTTTTTCAGTGTCGTCTTCCTAGTTATGTCTCTTTGTTCTCTGGGCTCTTTTTTGGTTGGCACTCAAGAATTAAAAGATCAAATGGATATTTATCTACTATAAAAATGACATTTTTTGGCCTATCAACATTTGAAAACCAACGGCTAGTCTATTTCCCTGAAATTGATGTCTTTGAAGACATCACCGCCCTTGGCAATTCCTTCGGTCTTTTGTCACTTTTCAAATTTCAAGCTTTACTTTGGACCCTCCCAAAGGGAAGGTGATACTTTAGCTTTGGAGAAGTTCCCTTCTTTTGGCAACTGAGAGTCTCTTGAAGGGCACCTGCCCTTCAGGATTCTTCAGTGGCCTTCTCTTGAAATCCTTCAGAGTTTTTCCTCGGGTTCTTTCCCTGCGGACTTTTTCCCCATGGACTTTTTCCCTACAGAATTTTTCCATGGAATTTTTCCCCATAGAATTTTTTTGTAGACTTTTTCCCCACGGAATTTTTCTATAGACTTTTTCCTCGTGGACAAAAGTCTGCAAGAATTGTCTCTACCATTTTGCTTTAACCTTTTGAAATTCCTTTAGGTCTTTTCTCATGGCCACTTTTTCCATGGAATTTCTCCTAGTCACTTTTCCCATGGCTATTTTTCTTTTTAATTTCTTTAGAATTTTTGTTCGAAGGAATTCCTTCAGACAAAAAGTCTGAAGAAATCATGTCTTGCCTTAGTCTTTTTATGTGGGGTTTTTGTTCACAGCCCGTCTGAATTTCTTCAGACTTTTTGTCTGAAGGAATTCCTTCAGACAAAAAGTTTGAAGAAATTATTTCTTGCCTTAGTCTTTTTAATTTGACTGCCTTCCAAAAGTGCCCTTCGATAAATCTCTTGAACTTTTGATTGAATCGTTCCTTTGAACCAACCTATTGAACCAACACTTTGAACCAAGCTTTGAATCGAGCCAACTGAACCAAGTTGTTAAACCAACTGAGTGAACCAAAACATTTAAACTAACTAAATTGAACCAAGTTGATGAACCATTTGATTGAACTAAAGTTGTTGAACCATTTGATTGAACCAAAGTGATGAACTTTACCGATTAAACTTTGACGTTGAACCAAAATGATGAACCAAAGCATTGAACTAATCAGATGAACCATTTGATTGAACTAAATCCATTAAACTAAAGCATTGAACCAATTGATTGAATTGGTTCAATGGTTCAATGGCTCAATGGTTAAAATTTGATAACTCTTGGAAAGATCATGTCATTGAACCCCGACGTTGAGCCACTTTTCCAACCTTAAGGAAAAGTGTCTTTGAACCATTTCAGCTCTCTTTCCTTGTGAATTTATTTAGATAAGAGTCTAAATAATCTTTTTAAAACCTTGCACTCTTTAAAATGGTTCTTCATCTACCAAAATACTTGTCTATAGAGTCTATATAAATTCCTATGGAGTCCATAGAAATGGACCTGTAGAGTCCATAGAAATTCCCTGTAGAGTACAAATATGTCTTCAACAAGTGTCTTAAATCCTATACAATTCATCTCTATGAATAAATTCAAGTCACTTAGGTGACAAGTGTGAAGAGAGACCTAGAAGGATAGTGATGAATGACTATAGATAGTGAATGATAAGTGACAAGGATGAGTCCATTAGCTATAAAGGAATAGATGACCTATAATGACCTCTTATCCACAATTTCATGCCATATCATACATGTAAATGCTTCCTATGGTAGTTTTAGATATTCAAGTGGATGACTCATCATCAAGTCAATTTAAAAGAAGGACATGAAGAGTCTCTATGCCAATTTGAGGAATATGTCATGCTTTGGATAGACACTTGTCCAATAGACCTTCATAGCCTATTATCCACTTCATTATATGGATTTATAAATTATTCTACTATTTTACACTTGGTATTGTGACCCTTGAGCTTTAATTATTCTCTCTTCTCTCCTATGTCCTATATATTCAATCCTTTTTAGATTTGTAATGGATCCACAATTAGTATGGAAAAGACTTGCTACTTTTGACACCTCATTTGCCTTTGAATAAAGTTTGTGAAGTTGATTAATTCTCTTCAACATATTTCCTAAATTTTTTAAGTGGTTTAGGTGGTTGAAAAATGACGACTATGCTCTCCTTGTGTCCATTTATGCTCTTTCATTTTTTTGTGAGTGATATCTCTTCTAACAGGTTTCATAAAGTGTATTGTTTGTTAAGTGTGTCTTGAAGTGTGAGAGGGACTAGTAGTGTCTTATATCAGACCTTATTTTCACCCAAATCTAGATATAGTTGAAGTTAGTTTGAGTAGTCTTCTTTCTTAACTACATATGCAAGTGTGTTGTGTGGAGTTTTCTTGGTGTATCAACTCATTACCATAGTTTTATTTTATGTCTCCTTCTTCCATTTTCACCCCTAATAGTGATTAGTCTAGTGTAGTGTGATCCTAGAAGATAAATCAAGGGAGCTAGCCCTTTTAAACCTAGAGATCTATCTCTTATAGTGGTTTGTCTTTGAGGAGAGATAGTTCCATGTTATCTTAAAATTGAGAAAGTCTAATTGACTTCTCTAGGGTGAAATTTTAGGCTATAAAAATAAGAATGATGTATCTTTCATTAGAGATAAAGATCAAGTGGACTTGATTACAAAAGGAATCAAATTTGCATAGGGTAGGTGTATCCAAGTATAAGGACACTACATTGTAGAGACATGGGAAGATGATTTTTTTTCAATGTAAACATATTATTGGATGGAAAAGTATAATTAATTTTTTTAGTTGATGAATTTGAAATCTAAGCTGGAAAAATTTGAGAATAAAGGATACTACATTGCCTAGAAAGAGAGGGAATTATCAAATCATACAAATTCATCAATTCCATTTGTTTTTAGTGATAAAATTTGTAGTGGTTTAGAGTATTGTAGTGATATGTAAGAGTGAGATTACAATGATGATAGTGAAATTAGTATAAATCTTACCTTGAACTAGTTAAATAGGGTTAATCTTAATTTGGTGAAAGTATTGAAGATCATAAATTAATATGTGATATCATCTTGGCCCAAGATGTAGGATTTTTGAAATTTATATTGCAAATCATCCTCTAAAAATATTTTATAGTTGTACTATCATTTAATACATTTAATGAAATATTGATATTTATTTCATTGAAATATTTTCCATACATGAAAAATATATCTGGTTAAGCCATGTAATATATTTTAATCATAAAAGACAAACATTTTAGATCATACTTCATGAATCATCATTAGGATGTGAGAATAATAAGATTAGATGTTAGACCGAGGTTATTATTTATAGATGTTATAAATGAAGTGTTGTATAGTCGAGTAGTTGGAAAAATTAAAAATAAAAATATTAAATGAGGTAACTTAAATAAATGTCTATTACTAGGAATATAAACTAAATTAAAATTAATTTTATTTTGTTATAGTTTAAAAAAATAAAATCCTCTAATAATGGTAGAAAAAATTAGTTAATTTTTTAAAATTGGAAATTATTAAAAAAACCATACATTAATTTAAAAACACTTTACTTAGTTTAACTATAAATATTCATATTTTACTTCACGGTCTATGGAAATTTCATCTCTCTTATATTTGTTATATATTTAGATGTTTATTAAATATGAGTAAAATATTAATATTTATTAAAAAAATAATTTTTGAGTCATAATTTTTTAACTATGATTATATTTAGATTAATGTTTAATTATGTAATTAAAATATTTTTCAAACTATAACTATCGTTATTCTACTTAAGTTCATGGGAGATGTCCCAATATTAATGATGCATTATAAGTTTTTTCATTCACACTTGTTGATATGTGTTTTAAGTGCACAATATAAGTCAATGGTGATGCAAAAAGAAGAGGGATATGAAATGTTGATCCAAAATAAAATTATATAATTTTAGGTTTAGGTCTTTTAGGCCTATTTTTGAAATTCATCTGTCCTTATAATGCCAACTTGATATTGATGTGGTAGCATTATTACTAGATGAAATAAATAAATGAGAGGATGGAAACTTGGAATTTTGAATTGAAAAATGTAAAGGTGAATGTTGAACATGCATATGAACATGGAAATCTCTTGTTGTCTCAAGTTCATGAAGTCCCAACAAGTTTTAAATGAATTTATTTATAGTTCTTAGATATATTGAATCTTTATCTTGAATTTAACATTCTTTCATATCCGTGGATTACATATAGAGAATAAATAAATATTTAATAGTTAAAACATTAATAAATAAAATATATTAATTTTAATAAGTCTAAAACATCATAATATAACATGTGCCAATCATCACGAAGCCATGGAGTCATGGAAGAATGGTCTCTTTTGTTTCTAAGGTAGCATCAAAAAATTGTGTAGGTCTATTGAAACTTTAAATCCAATTCATCTCTCATATGTCCATTTTTTCATGAAAAAAATATATCAACATACCATTATTATAACTTGAAAATCAATAAATAAAAATGTACAATGTTTTAAACAAACTTGTGATAGAAAAGTGAATACATGTGACAATCAGAATAATATCATGGGGCCATTTCAAAACTATAAATTAAAAGGGGCTGTCATGGGCATGTTGATTTATGGATTCCACCTTAGATTATGATTAGGTTTGTTAGTCATGAAGGTATGTATTTGGCATGAAAATAAGTGTGAACTTTGATTTAAGACATACAATGTGGATGAGAAGTGATTAACTATTTCACAAGGCTACATTAAGTGTGAAAATTTCAAATTTATATAAATGTATGTGGCAACCACTTTCATTTCATAAGGTTATAATGGAATTATTTTTTTTACTAATAAAAAGTGTTGTCCAATACTTGTATGTCATGGTCTAAATATCTTTGACATCGGTGTATTTATATTTTTGAATCTAACATGCCATTATGTCATTTGTTAATATGAGGTAAAATATGGTTAAATATTAGATAGTACTATGAAAACTATTATGTGTTATTATGACATCTATGGGGCATTATGTGATCACAACTAATTAGGATAAGTTAGAAGTTTCTAAAATTTTCTAAATAGTTGGAATCCAATCACATTACGTAAGAAAAATAATATAAATATTGTAATTCAATATAACAATAGTTTAAAACCAATAATAACAATATATAAATTTGATTTTATAAATTATAAAATTATAAATGATGATATTATAAGTTTGGATTTTTAGACATATATTAAGATATAATGAAATGATGGTTGTAACATAACATGGTGCTTTGAGAAATAAACATGGAAATAAAAACTAATAAAATTAAATGCTATAAAAAATTATGATAAATGAGTGAAATATATTAAATTAACATATACATATCTCAACTTACCGTTAGATACTAAAAAGATGCATACAAATACCTTAGTTCTATCAAGGTGTGTGCATAAACTACATATGGTAACCATAATGACTCAAGGCTAAAAATAAAATAAAAGAAATTCAAGCATATGTATGGGGTTCAAAAAATCTAATTATACATAACTCTTTGAAAATAGTGTAAAAATAATGGAAAATCAACAAGCTAAGATGACAAGGTTAAACTAAGACCGACAGACCAAAGGAAAATAACAAAAGCAATGGAGTTATCATAAGCCAACACAATAAGGCTGAATTTGGACGAAAAGACCAAAGAAAATAAAAATCATATCTAAAATAAATTCCTAAGAATGGTTCAAAAAAATACAAACTAAAGGCCAATTTAAGTCTGGAAGACCCAAGGATAAAATGACAATGAAGGATGATAAAGCATAAAGTAAAGTAAGAAAAGTATAAATGGGTATATATGCCCATGAAAAAGGTTAATAAAAATTTAAGATCTTAAATACCCAAGAAACATCTTTCAACAACATAAATATGAAGTTTCTATTCAAACATGCCAAGTTTAGAGAGGAGTCTCTCAGCACTAACACCTATCACAATGCTAACATGTATAAAAGAAATGGAGAAAATCATAGAAGAGATGGGAGATATTTGGAAACATATCTATCTATAAAGGTAAATAATAGAGAGGTTAAATAGGTCACCAATAGTGTGGACATATGGTCTTTAATATAAATAAGACACTCTTATCAATTTGGTAAGACTAAGAGTTTTCAAAATTAATGGCCCTATAAAACTCAACCAAGACAACACAAAGTTTGTAATAGTTAGTGAAGTATAAATATCATCCCATGGATAATAGTACATGAAAATTAAAAGGATCCTACCTTTCCACAATGTGTTTTTCACTCCTCAGGACCCCTTATAGAGTCATTGGTCCACTGTGAGGATTGGATATTTATGTGAGAATGTAGGTGAAATTGATGGTAGATATGAGACCTCCCACCAAATTATAATATCCTATCACACTCTAATGTACCTTGGACCTATCATTATTCCAAATTGTATTTTAAGCTTAAACTAGTAAAAGGAATGCACTAGATGATATGATCACATCTTTTGGTGTGATTTGACTTTTGAAAGATATTTGCTTTTTTGAAATTATATTTTTTATTTAGATTTTTTTATTTTAATTCTCCATATGGATTTAGAATACAATAATGGGTGTTAGGGATGATTAATATAATAAATATTACACCTAGATGCTAAATAAGATAATATAGGAATCATTAAGCTTAGATATTCCTAGACATGCACCTTATAAGAGAATGTAATCTTCAAAACTAACCTGGTTTGCCCAAAAATTGGTGAAAATAGGGAAGATAGATATGAACATATAATTATTAGATTTTCAAAATAAAAAAATAATGTATAAAGGGAGATGATATATTGATAAATAGGTTTGATATTATCATCATAAGAGAGGGTAAAATTTTAATGAGAAACATGTAGATAGACTATAATATTTTTACCACAAGAGAATATACCTTATTATAACTAAACAAACACCATCTAGATATGATGGGGATAAAGATCAGGAGAAAAAGGTAGTAAGAGGATGTGCATTTATGAGGAGGGCCTAGTTGTATTCCCTAAGGTCTTACCATATAACTAATAAAATAAAAATCTAAGAGGAGAAAACATAATTAGAGTAAGGAGATGAAACGTAGTAAAGATAGTATAAATGGGTGAAAATGTGATAACAATAAGGTATTAGAAGGTGAAAATAGGGGATGGTCATTTTTTAGGAGTGTATGGTTGTCTTCTTCAATGTATTACATGTATAATACACAAACTAAAAATACAAGAGATAAAATTAAGACTCAGGTAAAACTATGTAGTGTACTAAGGATGATATTAAGATAAGGTTAATTAAAATAAACATACCAAAGAACTAGGAAAGGGTGAAATGGATAAATGAAAATGAGAGGTGTAATAAATATAAAGATATAAAAAACTTCGAACAAGTGCAATGGCCAAAGAAAACTAAGTGGTGGTATAAATCTAAGGATACCAAATAACTAAGAATATATGTAATGGTTGAATAAAATAAATAGTAACAATAAATGTAAAGTTACTAAAGAACTAGGATTGATTGAAATGGACAAATAAAACCGAGATGTGTTATAAAATTAAAGATGTCAAATAAACAAGAATGGGTGCAATGGTCAAATAAAATAAAGAGGTGCAAATATTTTATGTGAAAATGATAAATGCAAAAAATTAAATAATATGGTAAAAGAAATTATATAGATAGAAACATGTAATGCTAAACATAGAGATGATAAAGGGTGAGAGATGGTAGGCAGGGGTCAATAGGCAGAGGTGAAACTCGGAGGTGTAGATATAGTAAGCTATGATGCATGAAATGAAAAAATATATTGAACATGGTATATTTCTAACTATATGGAATGTGTAATATCTTTGAGTACTAATTTTTGGGTGAAACTATGTGCATGGTTTCTGATCAATGTGTTTTGAATCACCATTCATGATTCATCATTAGTAAGTTTTTATGAATGGAATTATAGATTAAATTCCTTATAAATATTTAGAATATAATTAGAGATGTGTAAATGGTTAGTGATATTATTACTATATAATAACATTACAAAGATAAATTGTTGTAAGAAACATTAGTGTTGAATATAACTTACATAGGGTATGCATTTAGGGAGAGAGATTCATTTCCAAAAGGGTTTGACTAAGAGGAATGAAAATATAATTAGATTAAGTGAAGATTGTTTAAAGTTTACTAGGATTTGGTTAAGAAATCTAGGGTGATATTTTCCATATGATTTTAATTATAAATTCAAAATTTCAAAATTTTAATAAAAAATTTAGTCAACAAAGGTTCAATAACCTGTAAATGAAACCAAAGACTCAGTTTAACATGAGGAGGGGAATTTTAGGCAACAATGCTTTTTAACCTATTAACTATGTGTCTTCACATTTGATTAAGTCTTTCTCCTTCATCATGATTAAGATTTAGGTTATGTCAACTGATTTATAGATTATCTCAACTTATGTTTATGATAATGGCTTTCCACAACAAGAACCTTTGTCTTGTCAATGTAAATTGAGTGTTTTATTTTTTTGGAGTGTTATGTGAGTGATGAGTTTTTAGAATTCTTTAGTCTGATGTTAGATTCATGTTCCTTAATCCTAGTTTGGATGGATCTTCCTATTTCACCAATATATAAAATACCATAGAAACACTCTATTTAATACACCCCATTTTTTTTTACCAAGGATCAACCTAGTCCTTTATTGATTTTAAATATTATTTAAGTTTGTTTATAGGTAAGAGTCTAGTGGAGATGTTTTGGCATTTCAATAACTTGGAAAATTAGAATCACATTCAACATAAAGTAAGAAGGCTAATAGACATGTTGATGAGGTTTCACTTATTATTTTCCTAGTTTAATCTTCTTTAGCTTATTTAAATGCTCTTAATATGTGATTCACCTTTGTATCCATTATTTTAAAAACTTATTATAAATGGTCTAATTATTTTTCTATGTTGTTATCATCATAGACTCTAAAGTCTCTTATGGTTAGAGTCTTTCATTTTATCTTTTTGGGCCGAGTGATAATGAAAAGTGGCATGCACATAAATTTCTATGTGTGTGATTTATTAGTAAACTTTGTGAGTTAAATATCCATATTCATTGTGATAAAGGAGGACATATAAGAAAGGTAAGTTATTTTCCTTTACACTTCCTTAGTGAATTGAATACTCAGAACCAAGTTATTGAGATGCGTATGCAATTCTTCAGGGGTGTCTCTACCATGTTTCCAACACAAATTTGTATCATCAACATATCTCTTCCACCATTTGAGTTTAAGGGGGAAGGAGTGGAGAAATCTCTCTTCAAAATTTTCCTTATATAGGTTAACTACAATGGGAGAGATGGGAGACCATAACCATACTTTATATTTGTTTAAAAGTGATCCCTTTGAAAGAGAATAAATTATAACTAATACAAAGAGTAACTAACTTAGTTATTTCCTCCTTAGTATAAGTTTGAATGCCATCAATATCATCCCCAATCAAAACCTTGGTGTAAGGGGATCATCAAAACTAACCATTAAATCATTATCCTCCACTTTTTTTAATCTTTGATGAAGTTAACAAAATATGTAGACCCTTGAATGAAGGAAAAGTTTTTCCCTACCAAGGGTTTTAACTTAGAATTAAAAAAACCCCAAGATTTTAGGTGGGAGAGTCTATGGTTGTAATGTCCCCTTTTTAGATGCTCGTAGAAGAACCTTAGCCTATATTATTCCCATAGGATAATTTAGGGTTGGAAAGGAATAGTAGGGTGGAATCACTATTTTTAAATTACTATTCACTAGTACTATTTATAGATCACTATTCATGAGTGATTCAGCATGATGACAAGGCATAATAATGATGTGGCATAGTGATGAGGTGTCCTTGGAGATGTGGCATAGGACCATAAAGTATTTTTAAATGTGGAAAGTAGGTAGATAATAGGTATAACACATTTTTATACCTGACGACATGGGAGGAATAATGAAAGCATGTGGGAAATAGATTGATTGAGAATCTAATCATTCCTTTCATGCATGTGATGTGGGTATGTCCTTCTCTGAAGCCAAAATATGGGGTGAATATTTTTAATTATGTGTGTGTGCATGTGTAGGTGGGGGAAATGGTCCACTATTCATGATTGGGGGTCATATGCAAGGTGGGGCATATCAATTCAAGGCACATAGAGAAGTCAGAAAGGAAGATCTTAGAAAACACTTGACACATGTGAGAGATGCTTGTCACGTGTGGGGGATAAGTGACACTATTGTTGAATAGTGAAACCACTATGAGTTTGGTGTATTTTCCTTATTTCTCTTGAATTCAAGATTATTCTCTTCCTCCATTATAATTTCTATAAGTGTGTAGATCCTTCCCTTTGCTATGCATATTTGAAAATCAATTAAACCCCTTATTTTAGATATTGAACTTATGTTCATATCCTCCTTCCTTAGATTTTATCCTTAGAATATTGAAACTAGTTTTGATAATGAAATATCCACCCTAGCTAGTGTTGGTGATTCCATACAAGGATTGCACGTGGGTTAAAATAGAGTTTCTAGGTTTGGTGGTCAGAGATCCACCCTAGATGGACTAGTTGTAGCATCAAACTTTGTGTGTGTATGTGGTGGTATTGTGAGTGTGGAATATTTATGTCATAGTTTGAGTGTGATATTCAATATTTCTTTGAAAAAAATATAGTTAGTTAAATATCCTAAAAGGGATATTTCAATGGTATCAGAGTTGGTCATCTTGCCATCCTGTAGGATTTGTTTATTTGGATGCTTCCAAGTGATAGGGGAATCAGTCATTTGAGATGAGAGTAGAAGAAATTAAATCCAAGAGAAAAAATGGGAGATGAAGAATATAGTGCACCAACATGGAAATTTGATGAAATGATTTAAAGCCAAAGGATATTTTTGATATGATTGTTCAAAACTGAAGATAGAATGCTAAGAATCAAAGGTTACTCACTGATATGCTTGGTCAGATGATTCATACAATGCATCATAGACCAATAAATGAAAAAAATAATAGAGAAGCTAGCACATTTAGAGGAAATAATATAAATAAGGTCCCATAAGTGGAATCTAAAAGTCCAGGAGTGGGGTTCATCAATAGACCCCAAAATCCTAAGTTCATTCAGAAAGTAAAAGTGGCCTAGAAGTAGAGGATACACATCTAAACAAATTTTATATGTTTTTTGAGGAGTATATAACACTTTCAGTTGAGAATCGAGAAATTTTATCACTACCAACTTATATTGACTTGAAGAGGAACAAAGGACCAACAAGGCAAGAGGCCATATTTTAGAAAAGGCCAAAGAATCTAGAGCATACCTTGGGTAAGATAACTCTCTCTACATTTAATGGTATTGATAAATGTTCTATTAGAACATGGTTGTAGAAGTTGGACACCTACTTGCCTCTAAAGCCTATGGCAAAAGGGGAATCTATCAAGTTTACCACCCTTTACCTGGAGGATGTTACACATGATTAGTGGTATCATGGGTTGGTGACTCAAAACCATGATCAAATTATATCATATGATAAGTTACTCATGAGGTTGATTGAAATATTTGATATAAAATATATTGAATAATAATTTAGAGAGTTGGATAGCATCAAGCAAAGAGGTAACATAGATGAGGATGTTGTTAATTTCCATAAGCTATCCATCATAGTAATTGATATTTTAGAAAGGAGGTTCATGGTTCTTTTCATAGAAGGATTATCCCAGTATTTCAAGGATTTGGTGAAGACATTCAACCCTTATTATTTACAAGAAACTATCATGAGGTCATTTGATTTAAAGATTTCTATACCCTCAAATCCCATGCTTTGGAATAAGTCAAAATGGATTGCTCGAAATAAGTATCTAACCGCCCTATCACTAAAAGAGGTAATAAAAAAGATGGATGATGAGGCCAAGGAAAAGATTATAAGGAAGAAATTATGTTATGCCTATAAGGGTCTTTGAAAACTAGGGCATAGATTTCTTGGGAAAGGCAAAGTTCATTATATAGAGGTCATTTTTGATGGTGAATAAGAGGAAGATTCTAGTCTAGAAATTGATCAAGAAGAGATTGCTTTATAGCAAGAGGACAAGACTACATAGGACCCTGAGGAAGGAACTATTGACTCTCTTTTAGGATCTCCTAGGTATCACCCTTTCAAGTTGAGATAAGTCTTACAAGGACATCATGTAGTAGTTTTGATTGATAGTGGGGTTACCCATAATTTCATAGATGAAGATCAATTCAAGAAAAGGGGCCTTAAAATTAAGGACTTTCCAAGATTCAATGTTATGGCTATTGATGGATTCATAATGAGCTACAAGAAAAAGATTTCATAATTGAGCATCACCTTAGATAACCATCAAGTAATTGTTGATTTTTATGTTGTAAATCTTGGGTAGATTGACATGGTACTTGACATTAAATGACTACACTCCCTTGTAGATATTCACAAAATTTTGAGAATATGAAGCTCAAGTTTAGATAAGGAGGAAAAATGGTTGTTCTTAAAGAAATAGCTAAAGGAACACCTAATTTGGCCACTATAAAGAGGATGGAAATACTTTTTGGTTATGGGAAGGTGGCTTGGGCATCTCAATTCCTGATCTCTCCTCATAATCCTTTGGATAAATATGGTCAACATCTTATAGATATCCAATCCATATTGGATAAGAATAGTATGGTTTTCATTGAGATTCCTCCTAGTAGATCACCTAATAGGTGTTTCAAACATGTGATAGAGATTGAATAAGGATCTAAGCCTATCATCATAACTCCTTACCAGTACCCTAAGAAATTCAAATAATAAATTGAGAAGTTGATCAAGGAATTGATGGATATGGGTCATATCAAGCCTAGTTTAAGTCCTTTTGCTTCTTTAGTTGTTTTGGTGAAGAATCAGGATGAGACTATGTGGATGTGCATTGATTATCATGCACTCAACAAATGACCATCAAGAATAGGTACATAATTCCTAGTATCGATGAGTTGTTAGATGAATTGCATGAAGAAGTGCATTTCTCAAATATTGAGATTCATTCAAGGTACCATCAGATCAAGGTTCATGATCAAGACATACACAAAAAAATCTTCAAGTGCCATTATGGATACTATGAGTTTATAGTCATGCCTTTCAATTTAACTAATTATCCTACTACTTTTTAATCCTACATGAACCATATCTTCAATAATTAGTTGAGGAAAATTTTACTAGTGTTCTTTGATGATATCCTAATAAATATTAGGACATGGGAGGACCACCTCAAGCATATTGATGCAGTGTTGGGTATGATGGAGGCACAATCCTTATTCATGAAAGCTTTCAAGTGTGAATTTGCTATGAGAAATCTCTTATACTTAGGGCATGTGATTAGTGATGATGGAGTGAAGTTCTATCAAGAAAATATTCAAGTGATCTTGGATTGGCCACCATGCAAGACATTGATAGTATTAAAGGGATTATTTGGCCTTTATAATTACTATAGGAGGTTTTCCAAAGTATTTTCCCAATTGAGTGCACCTCTTATAGATCTCACAAAAAAAGGGAACCTTAAAATGGATAGATGGGGCTTAAAATACATTTGATAATCTAAAAGAGGTAATGGTCACTTATCATGTTTTGGCATTACCCAAATTTTCCCAACCCTTTGTGTTAGAGTGTGATGCATCAGGAGTAGGATTAGGTATCGTGCTTATGTAGAATAAGAACCCCATCACCTATGAGAGAAGGAAACTCTAAGATATATATATATTTTACCCCACCTATGATAAAGAGATGCACTTCATCATGCATGCTTTGGTGAAGTTTAGACAATACTTGGTAAGAGGAAAATTTGTGGTCAGAATGGATCATAATAGCTTGCGATATTTCCTAGAGTAGAAGGACCTAAATGAGAGGTAGAAAAAATGGGTAAGTAAAATTTATGCCTATTATTTTGACATTGAATATGTGAAAGGGAGGAATAATGTTTTAGTAGATTCCCTTTCTATGAAACCCACTTTGTACTCTATGACTAAGGTTTTAGTCAATTAGAAGGCTCACCTCTTGGTGAAGTATTAGAAAAATAATTTTTCATGTGAGCTTATGGATGGAAAGATTCAAGATGATAGGTATATGGTGGTAGATGATATAATCTACTACAAGGATAGGATTTATTTGGTACCTAAATCAAAATTGAAGGAGAAAATTTTGAAGGCCATTCATGACACACCTCTTGTAGGACATCAAGGTTACTTCAAAATCTACAAGAAAATAAAATATATATTCTCATGAAAGGGTCTCAAGGATGATGTCTTATTCCATGTTCAAGAGTATATGACTTGTCATTAGAACAAGTCATAACATACTTTCCCCATAGGTTTATTGCAGCCATTCCCTATTCTAGAGTAGAAGTGGGAGAATATAACTATGGATTCTATTATAGATCTACCTAAGGTTGAGGAAAAATATTCCATATTTTTGGTGGTTGATAGGTTGACCGTATGTGCAATTAATTTCCATATCTTTTGAATACAAGACAACTCAAGTTGCATAGTTGTTGAGAGGATCCTTCCTAAACAAGTTAATAGATAATTGCAAATACACCAAATAAACTATAAAAATTAGCAATATATTAACTCAAATAAGTAGAACTAAATTACAATGGTTGAATTGTAGAATAATTGGCCTCTTCAAAGGGGAAATATCATTTTATCAATCTCAATATAATAAATGCATGGATGCCTTCATTGGCCTAAACACTTATATACTAAGTCTAATCTAAGCAACTCCTACTTCTCATGAATGTGGGATAAAAAAAAATGCTCACAGGATGACTTATAAAGCATATGTGTCCATACAAATATTATACTAACAAAGTAAAGAGAAGGGGTAGCATAGGTTCTTAACATCCTCTCCTCATAAAAATCTTTGTCTTCAAAGATTTAGATGTGGGAATTAGTGTTAAATCTCAAATAGTGGTTCCTATGTGGCATCCTCTAGTTGCATTCCATGGCATTGAATGAAAACCTCTGTGATGGAGTGGGAGTGAAGTTGGCATGTCTGACTATTCAAGATTGCCTCTAGCTCAAGAAATATCATTTGATCAATCTCAATATAATAATTGGCCTCTTTAAAGGGGAAATATCATTTGATCAATCTCAATATAATAAATGCATGGATTCCTTCATTGGCCTAAACACTTATATACTAAGTCTAATCTAGGCAAATCCTACTTCTCATGAATGTGGGATAAAACAAAATGCTCACGGGATGACTTATAAATCATATGTGTTCATACAAATATTATAATAACAAAGTAAAGAGAATGGGTAGCATAGGTTCTTAACATCCTCTCCTCAGAAAAATCTTTGTCTTCAAAGATTTAGATGTGGGAATTAGTGTTAAATCTTAAATAGTGGTTCCTATGTGGCATCCTCTAGTTGCATTCCATGGCATTGAATGAAAACCTCTGTGATGGAGTGGGAGTGAAGTTGGCATGTCTGACTATTCAAGATTGCCTCTAGCTCAAGAAAGATGGATCCTTCATTATCAAGCTCTGGTAAAATAGTCTACACTCTGATGTTTATGCCAAGAACATTTTTTAGACAAGAGACATGAAATATTAGGTGAAATCGAGAAGAAGATGGGAGCTCTAACTTATAAGCAACTGACCCAATATTTTCAAGAACCCTTTCAGGGCCCATAAAACTTGGGAACTAGCTTATGATGCCATTTGAATTTTAGGGGGGATTGCTTATATGGATGCACATGAACAAAAACCATATCACCTACTTAAAAAGTACACTTAGAATGGTGTTAATCAACCTATTATTTTATTTTATTTTTTTCCATATGAATATTGTCCCATAGGGTGTTAAGGATTTGATCATGAGTTTGAAGAGTCATGTCAACTGCTTGAACTAATAAACTACTAGGGGTGTACGGAAGGAGCACTAGTGGTGCTTGACCATAGATTGCCTCATATGGAGTCATTTTATTTGAAGTGTGGTAGGAGGTATTATACCACCATTAAGTGAGGGGGAGACACTTTTCCAACTAATTTTGTTAATCTGAGGTGAATCAATGAAGGAAAGTTTCCAATAATTTATTAACACTTTTAGTCTAGCCATCTATTTGTGGATGATACCCAAAACTCATCTTTAATTGGGTATCGATGCATCAAAATTTTAATGTCCAAAAATGGCTGGTGAATATTGCATCATGATCTAAGAGAATTGATGAATTAATTCCATGAAGATAGAAAATATGGTCTAAGAAAATCTATGCAACTGTGGAGGTCGTATAGGGATGGTTGAGGGCACAAAAATGACTATATTTGGAGAGGCAATCAACCACAACCAAGATCATTATTTTACCTCTATATTTATAGATCCCCTTAATAAAATACATATAAATATCTATCCAAATTTGTTAGGTATGGGTAAGGGTTTGAGTAACCTAGGAATGAATGTGGATTCACCCTTATTGTGTTGGCAGGTATCATATTTAACCACCATATATTGAATTGCCTTTTTCACTCCCTTCCAAAATGATTTGTCTCATGCCCATTCATAAGTTTTGAGAAACATGAGTGAGTTATGGATGGATAATTATGGATTTCATATAATATAGCTTGTTGGAGATATGTTCTCTAAGGAAGCACTAGACGACCCTTGTATTGCAGAGAAGCACCATCCCAAGAATAATATGGTACAATAGAGGAGTTAGTGGAAAAATATTGAATGATTTGAGATAATGAGGAGTCATTGACATGCCCCTACTATAAATCATCCAAATAATTTAGAATAGGCATGGAAATAGTTGAAAGGGAAGCTTGGTCTGCAAATATACAAGATAGAGCATCAACCACAATATTATCCTTACCCTTCTTGTAAGTGATCTCATAGTCATAACCCATGAGTTTGTTGACCAATTTTTGTTGTGATGGGGTAGATACCCATTTTTATAGGAAATATTTTAGACTCTAATGATCATTTTTAATGAAAAAATGATTCCTCAGTAGATATGGCCACCATGTCTATACTGCATGCAAAATGACCAACATTTCCTTCTCATAAGTAGAGAGTACTAAATTCTTGCTAGAAAGACTTTTTCTGGAGAACACAATGGGGCATCCTTTTTGGAGGATAACAAAACCAAGTCCATTTTCATAAGCATCACTCTTGATAGTGAAGGTCTTGGTAAAATCTAGCATAATTATAATAGGTGTAGTACACATAGCTTATTTCAATTCTTCAAATGCACACTCAGTAGGTTGTGTCCATGTAAAAGCATCCTTTTTCAAAATAGTTGTTAGAAAATTTGTAATCTTCTCATAATCCTTGAAAAACTTATGATAGTATTTAGTTAGCCCCAAAAAATGATGGAGGCTCTTGAGTGTCTGAGGATGAAGCCAATTTGTCATGGTAGCTATTTTTTTGGGATCCATATGAAACCCTTGGGATAAAATAATATGCTTGAGATACTCCACTTAATCATGGCCAAAATCACATTTGGAGTATTCTACACAAAGATGATGGTTAGAGAAAAGGTACAGTGTAATCTCTAGATGTTGGTGATGCTCAAACCATATTTTACTATAGATGAGGATGTCATCAAAGAAGACCAGAATGAATTTCTATAGGTAGGGCCAAAATATTTTATTCTTCAATGTCTAAAATTTTGAAGGAGTATTAATGAGCCCAAATGACATGACCAAAAACTCATAATGGCCATTATGCATGCAAAAAGTTATCTTAGGGTTCATCCTCATGAAGCCAAATTTGGTGATATCTAGAGCAAAGATTCAACTTGGAGAAAAAAAGAGCACCATGAAGCTCATCAAGAAGGTCATCAATAACAAGGATCAGGAACTTATCTTTGATTATGATGTGATTAAGTGCATTAAATTCAATGTATATGCTTTATGACCCATATTTTTTTTTAACAAGGAGAACTGGGGAAGAATATGGGTTGGTACTAGGGAGAGTAATTCCTTACTTCAGTAAGTCTCGAATGAGCATCTTGACTCAATATTTTGTTTAAATGGGTAGCGATAGGGATTGATGTTGAGAGAAAAAATTATAAGAAGGAGATGAATATGATGGTCCTCTAGCCATGAAGGTGGTAATCCTACTGGTTCGGCAAAGACATGTCCATACCTATGTAGAATAGTTTATAGATTTGAAGGAGGAGTGAAGACCGTTGATGGTCACATTTGAATGGAATAGATCTGGGCATTGATGTCATGTGAATTATTCTTAAGAATATTATCTATGAGATGTGAACTAATGATGTTGAGAGATCCTAGTTGTAAGCCTTTCAATGTGTGTTTTTGCCCATTATCTAAAAATTGCATTTAAAGTTTAGTAAAATCTCATAAGATGGGTCTAAGTGTGTGTAATCATTGGGATCCCAAAACAACATCACATTCACCTAAGGGTAAGGAAAACATGTCAAAGCACAAGTTATAATCTCTAATAGAGAAACACACATTGTGACACTTTCCATTTCAAGGTAATATGCCTCCATTGACAATCATGACTTCAAATTTGGAGCAAGGATAGACAAAATAATCATCATATTTATTGATCAAGGGTTAATAAAGTTATGAGTGATACTATAATCAATGAGTATTATGAGAGATAACTTTTTGAATCAACCCCTAACTCACATGGTTTATGGGGTGGTAAATATTTCTAAGTCATGGACAAAGATCTCTAGTTGATCTTCTTGAGAAGAAGGTTCCACAATCAACTAATCTTGTTTTGGATCATATGTTGTATCTTGAACATCTTCATAATATTTAAATTTGGCTGGAGAATCCACATCCAATGGGTAGATCTTTTGCTCAACACATTGATGTTTTTGAGTGAATTTGTCATCACAATTATAACATAGTCCTTTTTCTCTATGGGCTCACATCTCTATTTTAGTCAAATGCTTGATAGGAGTGGTTATAAGGGCTAACATTATTTGAGATCATTGTGGAGTTGTATTTATGAATGGATCAAAATTAGAATTGAGTTATTGTTGAGTTGTGATCTTATCCTCTACCAACTTAGTTAACCCTAGGGCTTCAATCATCATATTGAGCCAAAACATTTTGACCTCAAATCAAATTTCATCCTTTAGTCCACTAATAAATCAACTCTTGAAGAATTAATTAAACAATCTGTCTATGTGATTGCCCAAATTTTCAAATTCTATTTGATATTCTTTCATAGTTCTTATTTGGTGAAGTTTAGTGAGTGCTCCCATGAAGTCATCAAAAACACTAGGGCCAAACCATTATAAAATGAGGGTATAAAAATTAGTCCATCTTGGTTCGACATGATCCTTGGTATACCAATAATGCCATTGAATGGATTCAAGTTCCAAGTGAAAGGATGAAAGTAAAACCTTGTTGGCATCAAAATTATTATGCAGACTAAAATATTGTTCTACCTAATAGATCTATCTAGTCAGATCTACTATATAGAATCAAGGAAAATTAAGATTTAGCCCACAAATATTACTTAAAGAATAAAATTTGGTGTTGGAAGAGCACTATGGATGTCATCTATTGTTTAAGTTGGTATGTTGAATACTAAGGCCAAGAATTTTTTTATCAAGATCTTTGATGTGTCTTGAGGTGGCAATTTCACCCTCCATGTTTTTTGCTCTATTTGGGTTACTTCCATGATCCAAATAAGATATTTTATTTTTTATTTTATTATTATTTTTTATTCTTTTGTAATGGGTAGGAAAACTATAGTTAAGACACGGTTAGTAAGGGAAGTTTGTGACTTGGGTGAAATTAGAAGGGTTAAAGGTACTTTTACTATATTTTTGCATAGTGGGAGTATGATTGACAAAGGTGAGGGAAATTTTAGGAGTGGAAATAGAAAAAATGGAAAATTTATCAAATAGGGACAAAGGAGCATAAAAAGGAGATGAACACTGTCAAAATTTTTTGAGGCAAATGGACAAAACATAAGAAGTTATGGCAAAACCTAAAAAAAGGGAAAATTGAGATTTACAGGAATTAGGAGTGGAATCAGGTATGGGACCTCGAGGAAGAAAGCATGAAGAATGGAATTTCAGGTGTTTGGATAAAGTTTGAGGGTCAATGGGGTACAAATGGAGGGATGGCAAAAAATGAAAAAAAAATTACTAGATGTTTTCTATTTTTTGTCTGGTTGTATGTCCTCTGAGAGCTATCTAATACTCTACAAATATTTTTTTGAAACTAATAGGTTTAATATTTTCTAAAATAGATTATTTTGATATATAAAAATACTTAAATGAATTATGTAATGGAATATAAAAACACTTTAAAAAAAAATAGCCCTAGAAAGCACTCTAATACTAGATGAGAGGATATTTCCTAAACAAGTTAGAAGATAATTATAAATACACAAAATAAAATATGAAAATTAGTAATATATTAACTTAAATAAGTAGAACTAAATTACAATCGCTGAATTATAGAATCATTGGCCTCTTTGAGGGGGAAACCTCCTTTGAGCAAGCTCAATATAATAAATTCATGGATGCCTTCATTAGCCTCAACACTTACTTATATACTAAGTTTAATCTAAGCAACTCCTACTTCTAATGAATGTGGGATATAACAAAATTCTCTCATGATGACTTACAAAGCATATGCATCCATAGCAACTATTATACTAATAAAGTAAAGATAAGGGGTAGCATGGGTTCCTAACATTTTTTATTTAAAGAGGTGTTCAGACTCCATGGATTACCAAATAACATTGTCAATGATCAAGATATCATATTTCTTAGCATATTTTTTCATGAGCTATTCAGATTGGAAGGCATGAAGTTGACCCCAGGCACGAGCTACCACCCCCAGATGGATGGCCAGATAGAGATTATGAATAAATGGGTATAAATTTATTTTAATAACTATGTTGTAGGGCATAAAAGGGGTTGGAATATGGTTATATATGGGTGAGAATTATTACAATACCACCCATAATATGTCCATTGGCATGACTCCCTTCTAAGCACTATATGGGTATGATGCCATGTTTTTGGTAGATTTGTCATTTGATGATAGTAGGGCCCCTAAGGACAAGGATTAGATTTAGGAGAGCCAAGACATATTTAAGTCACTTAGGGATAATATTCCTTATGTCCAGGATCAATAGAAGATGTATGCAGATAGGCATAAGGTTGAGAGGAGCTTTGAGGTTGGTGACTTAGTTTTCTTGTGCCTATAGTTGTATAGGAAATATACATTAAAAAAGAGTGGTGTAGAGAAGCTTAAGCCTTACTTATATAGACCTTATAGGATTATTCAAATAATTGGTGAGGTGTCATATGAGTTGGAGTTACCAAAGAGTAGTAGGATTCATAATGTATTTCATGTGTCTTGCCTCAAAAAAGTAGTTGGGTAGCACATCACTATCATGAACTACCACCATTGTATGACGAGGGAAGACTGATCTTAGTTATTGATTCTATTTTGGATACTAGAGAAAATAGGTTGAGGAACCACATAATCACAAATTACTTGATCAGATGGAAGGACTTGCCCTTGGAGGATGCTACTTGGGAAGGAGAGCAAATTTTTCAGCACCCAAAGTTGTAATTGCTTTTGGGCAAGTAGTTCTAGGAAGGGATGACTATGATGTCCTCTTTTTCAACATTTTTAGAAGACCATTAGCCTATATTATTCTCATAGGCTAATTTAGGGTTGGAAGGGAATAGTAGGGTGGGATTACTATTCATTAGTTACTATTCACTAACACTATTCATAGATCACTATTCATGAGTAACTCAACATGATGATGTGGCATAACAATGAGGTGGCATAGTGATGAGGTGTCCTTGGGGATGTGGAATTGGCCCATAAAGTATTTTTAAATGTGTAATGTAGGTGGAAAAGAGGTATGGCACATTTTTATACTTGATCACATGGGAGGAATAAGGAGAGCATGTGGGGAACAAATTGATTAAGAATCTAATTATTCCTTTCATGTATGTGATGTGGGAACATCCTTTTTTGAAGTCAAAAGATGGGGGGAATCTTTTAAATTATGTGTGTGCACATGGTTAGGTTAGGGATATGGTCCACTATTCATGATTGGGGATCACATTCAAGGTAGGGAGTAAAAATTGAAGGTACATGGAGAAGTCAAAAAGGAAGATCTTGAAAATTACTTGGCACATGTGAGAGATGCTTGTCACATGTGGGAGACAAGTGACACTATTGTTGAATAGTGAAGCCACTATGAGTTTGGTGTATTTTCATTTTTACTCTTAAATTTAATCTTACTCTCTTCCTCCGTTGTAATTTTTATAAGTGTGGAGATCTTTTCCTTTGATTTTCATCTTTGAAAATCAATTAAACCCCATATTTTAGATATTAAACTTATGTTCATATCCTCCTTCCTTTGATTTTCTCTTTAGTTATTGAAACTAGTTTCGGTGGTGAAATATCCACCCTAGTTGGTGTTGGTGATTCCATATAGGGATTACACATGGAGTTCAAATAGAGTTATTATGTTTGGTGGTGAGAGATCCACCCTAGCTGGACTAGTTTTAGGATCAAAGTTTGTGTATGTGGCATTATAAGTGTGTAAGATTTATGTCATAGTTTGAGTGTGATATTCAATATTTATTTGATATTGTATAATCTATTATAAGTGTGTAATAGAGTATTTGTGAGTGAAAAGATATAATATAATTATGGTGCCTCTTTATATTCAACATTTCTTTAATGTGTTTATAATATATTATTTGGAAAAACTAAAAAAAAATTAGAGTTAGTTAAATATGCTGAAAGGAATATTTTAATGGTGTCTATGATTGGCTTGAGAGGTATATTAGTTTTATATATTTTGGGGGCCCCATAAAATTTTAGGGTTACTTATTTTTTATGAATAAGAATCTTCTTAATCAAATCATCTAAGGAAGACTATTTAATAAACTTAGTAACCTTTCTAGTTATTTTTAACACAGGGTTGCATGTGAGTTTATGGTAACTCCCACGATTGTAAAGGTGATCTTACATTTTTTATCATAGTCTGATCTAATCATTACTACTATAATGTTACCCTTATCCATATTGAAAATTATATTATTATTATTATTTAGAGACTTCAACACTCTACATTCCTCCTTGGTAGTATTCCCTGATGGAGGGCAAGCGTGCCTTAATGAAACAACACAATCTTGCCTAACTATATTCGTAATATCCAAAGGAAGACCCTTTAAAGTATGTTCAATTCCTATGATGAATTTTTCATGAGGTATTAATCTTAGGGAAATAATGAAGCCTAATAATTTTTTTGAACACATTAAAAGTATGTCTATTTAATTAAACATCTAATAAATTCACAACTAATTTTTTTGCCCATTTTGATAAATCTATGCTGGATAAAATGTTATTAATATTATTCAAATTTTCATGATGATTAATAATACTATTATTAATGTTATTTTTTTGGGGGTGAAAGGTTATTTTTTATCATTAAGATTGTTATTAGTGGTATTTTGTATTTTATTTACTTGTGTGTTATAGTTAGAGTTCAAGTTAATATTATTTTACCTATCAATATAGCCATGCTTAATATTAGCAAAAATATAACTTAAACAATGTTACATTGTTTACCAATGCCAACACTTAGGTCGTTAATCCCTATCATTGATTGGGTTACCTCTACCTCATGTGGAAGATCCTTAGAACTTGATGTGAATTTAATAAAGTTGTTTGAAATAGGATGCACAATTGCATGGGATGTCCAAGGGATTGACATGTTGCTTCAACTCCACCAAGTCATCCAAAATCGAGTTGGAAGGGATATGACTACTAGATGTGTTAATATGTTATCTAAACCTATATGAATGAGTGAGGAAATTATGGAAAGGATTTGAAACACTCCTTGTCTAATTTGAAATAATTCACATCAATCATACTTGATGTTAGTCTTTGATTTGACATGGATTAGGAATGCATGAACCTCTCCAAGTAATTTACTTCAAATTGGATGCCTAGTGCACTAAATCACACCCCTAAATATTACTATAGTAATGTATTTCCAAATGTTTTAGTCTCCTATAGGTGTAATTGCATTATACATGAGTATGATTTGATTTGTAAGTCTTATTATTGATAGATCAAAAGAAGGAATTTTTATCTTCCTACCTTCCATTACCACTGCACTCTCATGAAATGTAGCCTTTCCAGTTGACTATAAATAAACTCCATACCATACCACGATGTTCTCATGCATTATAGTCCTTCTAGCTAACTACGAAGCAACTCCATCCAAATGGTCAAGATTCCAATGTTTATACTTATTTCATCAAATGCATCTAAGTTATATATTTTTTATTCTCTTTTGCCTTAATTTTTGTTCCCAACGAACCAACATATGACACATAGTCAAACTAGATCCATAAATTTTTTCTCATAACCTTTGTCAAATCTAGATGAATATCATACAGTGTAGAATATATTTTATCTAGTTATGATCTAGTCCTACAAATGATGTATCACAAGAGAGACATGTTTGCTTTCTCAAAAATAGTATTATTATACCTATTACATATGTCATTTTAATTAAAACAAAATATGTAAATACCTTATTATCTTGACATCTCTTGAGGAAGCTTAGGTATGTAATTCTCTTTTCAATGTTGTTTTTCATTTTATTCATAAGCTTGGCTTTTACATATGTCTCCCTCCTATGAAGGGTAAAAAAAAAGTTTTGATGTTTTTATAGTCCATGTGATTAAGAAATTAATTTTTTGGTGAAATTATATGTATGTTTATTTTATTGATGTGTTTTAAATCATCATCCATGATTCATCATCAATAAATATTCATGAATGGATTTGTAGACTAGCTTCCACATAAATATTTACAATGCACTTAGAAATGTGTAAACGATCAGATGTAATATTAATGTATAAGAATGTTTCAAAGATAAATAATTTAAATAAACATTAATTTTGAAGATAACTTACATAGGGTATGCATTGGGGGGGAGAGTCATTTCAAAAAGAGTTTGACTAAGAGGAATGAAAAGGCAATTAGATTAAGTGAATATTCTTTAAAGTTTATTAGGATTTGGTCAAGAAATCTAGGGTGATATTTAGAATCAACAAAGGTTCAAATACCTATAAATGAAACCAAAAACTCAGTTGAACATGAGAATGGGATTTTTAAGTGGCAATGCCTTTAACTTATTAAATATTGGTCTTCAAGTTTGATTAAATCATGTTTATTTTGTCAAAATTAATATTTAGGGTATGTCTATTTTAACTTACATTTATGATAATGGCTTTTCATAGCAACAAACTTCATGTGCTTGATGTAAATGGAGTGTTTGGTTTTTTGGGAGTATTCTATGAGTGCCTATTTTTTAAATTTCTCTATTCTAATGTTAGTTACATGTTCCTTAATCCTAGTATGGATGGATCTTCTTTTCTTAATAATATAGGGACTACCATAAAAACACTTTATTTTTTACACCCCAATTTTTGACCAAGGATCAATTTGGTCTTTGATTGATTTTAAAGACTATGTAAGTTTGTTTATAGGTAATAAGGTGGTGATGTTTTGATGTTTCAAGATCTTGGAAATCTTATTAGAAAGAATTTCAACATAAGTTAAGACAGTTACTGGACTTGTTGATGATGTTTCAATTATTTTTTTTCCTAGTGTGATATTCTTTGGCTTGTTTTAAACACTCTTGATATTTTCTTGCCTTTGTATCCATTATTTTTAAAAACCTCTTTTAAATGGTCTAATTCTTGTTCTAAATTATTGTCATAACTAACTCTAAATGATCCAATTTGTAGAGTCTTTAACATTTCATATTTTTGTGTCAGGTGATGATGAGAAATGGTATACAAATAAAGGTATGTGTGTGTGCTTTTTAAGTAAAATTTGTGAGCTAAATAACCATATTCATTATGAGAAAGGAGGAGATATAATAAAGATAATTTTCCTTCATTATTCCGCCTCCTTAGTTAATTGAATACAAGTAATCAAGTTGTTGAGATGAATATGGAAACTTTTCATGGTGTCTCTACCATGTTTCCAACACATTTGGATAATCAATGTGTCTCTTCCACCATATAGTTTTAAGGGGGAAGGAGTTAAGATATTTATCTTCAAAATTTTCCATATATAGGTTAGTACAATGAGAGAGAGGGGAGCCCATCTCCATATCTTTTGTTTGTTCAAAAATCACCCCTTTGAAAGAGAAGAAAGAAGGCCTAAGTCAAAGAGCAAGTAACTTAGTTATTTTCTCATCAGTACAAGCTTCAACGACATCAATACCATCCCTAATCAGAACTTTGGTGTAAAGTGATACTACATTGAAGCTAACCATTAATTCATTATCCTACACTTTTTTTTATCTTTGATGAAGTTAACAAAATATGTAGACTCTTTAATAAAGGATAATGTTTTCCCTACTAATATTTTTAACTTAGAAGCTAAAAACGCTACAAGATTGTAGGTGGGAAGGTTTGTGGGGTCTACAATTGACCTGAGAGGTATGCTAATTTTATAGATTTTGGAGGCCCCCTAGATTCTTTGGATTAATTATTTGTTAGAAAGAAGTTTATTCTCAATAAAATCATGTAAGGAATATTATAGTAGTAATAATAATAATTTTAATAATAATAATAATAATAATAGTAGTAGTAGTAGTAGTAGTAGTAGTAGTAGTAGTAGTAGTAGTAGTAGTAGTAGTAGTAGTAGTAGTAGTAGTAGTAGTAATATTAATAATAGTAATATTATTATTATTATTATTATTATTATTACTATTATTATTATTATTATTATTATTATTATTATTATTATTATTATTATTATTATTATTACTATTATTGCTATTATTACTATTATTATTATTATTACTATTATTATTATTATTATTATTATTATTATTATTATTATTATTATTATTATTATTATTATTATTATTATTATTATTATTACTATTATTATCATTATTATCATCATCATCATCATCATCATCATCATCATCATCATCATCATCATCATCATCATCATCATCATCATCATCAAGGTGGATAAGGGTAACATTATAGTGGTAATAAATATATCGGACTATAACACAAAAATGGAAAATCACCTTTACAATAGTAGGAGTTATTATTATTATTATTATTATTATTATTATTATTATTATTATTATTATTATTATTATTATTATTATTATTATTATTATTATTATTATTATTATACTTCAATGCTTTCCATTCCTCCTTGGTAATATTCATTGATGGAGGATGAGTGTGACTTAATGTAATAACACAATCTTCCCTAAACTCACTTTTTATATCCAACGAAAGATCCTTTAAAGAATATTCAATTCTTATGATGAAATTTTTATAAGGGATTAACCATAGGGAAATATTGAATCCTAATCCCTTTTTTTAGCACATTAAAATCACATCTATTTAATTTAACATCCGATAAATTCATCATTAATTTGTCTTTTTTGTTTAATAATTCTATACAGGGTGAAGTGTTGCTAAGATTATTCATGTTTCTGTGATGATTAATAATACTTTTATTAATCACCGATGAGATGGGGGTGCATTGGTAAAGCAACTTGGTTGTTATGAGCACCACCCAAGTTCAAATATTGAAGATATTGAAAGGCCAGTTGTGGTCATTTCCTTGGTATTGGTCAGTTGTGGCCGTATTGGTGATATTCATCGAATGTAGTGGTATTGTGTGTATTGCTAGTATTCTCAGGCTAGATGCGGATGTTTCACTAGTATTGGCTAGTTGTGGTTGTATTGGTGATATATCCTAGTTGTGGTGGGATTGTGCATATTTTTGGTATTCACTGGTTGTGGTAGGATTGTGTGTATTGTTGGTATTCGTCAGTTATGGTGGTACTAAGCATAATTGTGAAATTGGTTGATTGTGGTCGTTATTGTATCTAGTTATTGCTCTGATCAAAAGCTCTATATAAATCTAAAAAATAATACTTCTATTAATATTTTTAGTGTGGGGCTTAGATACAATGTTTTTATCATTAATATTTTTATTAGTGGTATTTTGCATATTAGTTAATTGTGTGTTATACTTAAGCATTCAAGTTAATTTTTTTATTCCTATCAATATAGCCATGCTTAGTATTTCCAAAAATACTTCTTGGAATGATGTTATGACATTTACCAATGCCAACAGTTAGCTTATTCTTACCTATTATTGATTAGGTCCCCTCTAACTCATGTGGAAGATACTCAAAACTTGATGGTAATTTAATAAGGTGGTGGGTGGATGCAAAGTTACTTGCGATGTCTCACCTACCTGTATCTCTAAGGGATCCACATGTTACTTCAGCTCCACCAGGTTATCAAACATCATGTTGGAAGGGATATGACCACCAGATGCATTTAATATGTTATGCCAACCTATATAAATGATAATAAATTCATTTATACTATGCAGTAGCTCATGTCAATCATACCTAATTTTAATATTTGATTTGCCATGCCTCCAACTAGATGCTTGGTGCACTAAACATTTTTGCATGGATTTATTCACCAATGTTTGAGTCTCCTATAGGTGAAGTAGAATTGTACATGAGGAGGAGTTGATTGGTAAGTTTTCTTCCCATTGGATCATAAGAAAGGATGTTGATTTGATTATCTTCTAGTACCACTATGCTCTCATGCAATTTAGCCCTTCTATCTTAAAGTGAATCAACTCCATCCTTTACCACTATGTTATCATGCATTGTAGTCATTATAGATAACTACAAAGCAACTCCATAAAAATGATAAATATTCCAATGTTTATACTTCTATAAAAGGGATCTAAACTTAATTATTTGATTCTTTTTTTCCTTAAGTTTTATTCCCAGTGAACCAACATATAACATATATTAAAACCAACTCCATAAATTTATTCTCATAACCTGTGTCATCTCTAGGTGAATATAATACAACATAAAAAATATTTTATCTAGTTATGATCCCATGAATGGTACATCGCAAGAGAGGCAAGCTTGATTTCTTAAAAATATTATTATTATACCAACATCTCTCAAAGATGTCTAGGTCTATAATTATTTTTGTAATTTCATTCCTAGATTCTTCAAAAGCTTTGTTTTTACATGTCTCCCTCCTATGAAGGTTATAAATAATAGATTTGATGTTTTTATAGTCTATGTGATTATGAAACTTATTTTTAGGTGAAACAATGTTGATGTTTTTTTTTAAATGATTCAAATCACTAGTTGTGATTCATCATCAAACAATTTTCATAAATTGAATTGTAGACTGACTTCCTTATAAATATTTTAAATGAAATTAGATATATGTAAATCAAAAACTATAATTATAATTCATAAAAATTCTAAATAAATAAACCATTATAAGAAACATTAATGTTGAAGATAGTTTATATAGGGTATGCATTGGGGAAGAGAGTTTTTTGGCAAGAGAGTTTGACTAAGAGGAATGAAAAAACACTTGGATTAAGTGAAGATTGTTTAAAGTTTATTAGGATCTAGGTAAGAAATATAGGGTGATATTTCAATATGATTTTAATTAAAAATTAAAATTTTCAAAATTTTAATACAAAAATTAGAGTAAATAAAGGTTTAATAAACTCTAAATGAAACTAAAGACTCAGTTGAACATGAGAAGGGTAATTCTTAGTGACAATGATTTTTAACATATTAATTATTGGTCTCCATGTTTTATTATGCCATGTGCCTTCTATATAATTAATATTTAGGGATGTCAATCGATTTATATGGATTATTTCAACTTACATTAATGACAATGGATTTCTAAAACAAGAATCTTTATCTTGTCAATACAAATGGATTTTTTGGTTTTTGGGAGTGTTCCATGAGTACCTATTTTTCAAAATTATATATTTTTATGTTAGCTAAAATATCCTTAATCTGAGTTTAGATGGATCTTCTTGTCTTTCCAATATAGATAATACCAAAGGAACACTTTTTTTTACACCCTGATTTCTTTACCAAGGATCAACTTGGTCCTTGACTGATTTTAAATATTGTCTAAATTTTTTTATGTGACCCAATTTATTGATGATGAATAATGGATAATCATTAAAAAAACTTTGATAAAAAAACCATACACATATTTTCACCCAAAATTCAGCTGCTCAATTATATGGAATGTGTCTTTGAAATTTTCTTGAAGTTGAATTGTTTGTCTTTAGTATGTGTAATATTCTTGATCGATGGCTCCTTTTGAGGGTTAGATGTCAAAGAGAGGAAAGTTTTTAAATATGTTTTTGATGATGAGTAAATATTGGAATGGGCATTATAACATGCCTCTAAGGTATGCATTAAGGTAAAAATGGGCATCAAAAGAGGCCTCAAAGTGTAAAATAGGAGAAAGATAGGCATTATACAATTCCTTGACATGTGAACGAATAGAAGGATGGGTATTGTAAAATTTCCTAACACACAAGGTGTGGTAGGAGTGGATTTCATACTAAAATTAAGACCAACATATTGATTACCTTTGTTATCATATTCTATGTAAATATGTATTAAAATATGACTTTTACATCTAAGGTAATTTATAGACCTTTGGGTGGTGTTTTCGGATTTTGTATACAAGATCAACCATGTCAATCTTGTTATATTTTCATATTATATTTTAAAATATATTAGCCATGTTTTTATGTGTATGAATATCATTGTTTTCAAGTAGGTTAGTTTTTAGAACTAAATCATTCACCTCAATGTCTGTGTTGATTTCTTTGAATTTTAGTAAATTGAACTCGATTGTCCATATTAGAAACATGGTTGATTGCATTCTTATGTTATACAAGTGAATTATAAATTGAATTAACCATGGTGATTATGTTTTTTTTGAATTCATATGTGTTATAAACTACATCATCCATCTATAAATGTGTGCCAATTTTATTACTTTTTATATGAAGGAGATTTTTAACTAGATCAACATGGCCGATTCTATAAAAAATTAAGGACTTTTGATATTCTAATTTTTTAAAGGGAATTGAGACTATGGATCTATAGGATAGGCTTGAAAAGTTATATAAGTGTTGAAAGTGGTTTTGTACTAAATTTGATGCTGTGATAATAATCAATATGACTTATAATGTGTTTTATGTTATATCTGTGAAATAATCACTCTTCATAAGTTTAAGAGTTGAAAAAATTGGTTAAAGAGGATAAATTTTAATTTTAGTTTAGGTTTGATGACTCCTCCACATAAGACCTTCCAAGGGTGGAGTATCAGGAGGGGAAAGATTGATGAAAACATCCTCATCATTTCTTGAGTCACATTGAGGGTTGTTTGAAATGGGAAAATCATTGTAGGGATTTTCATCCATGTCAAAAAATTTAGAAGACCATCTATGGGGTCTTTGAGCACACTATAATCATCAAAGATGGGAAATTTTTTATAGTGATTTTTTTACCATGTTAAAAGTGTAGAGTGTAAGGACTATGAAAATAATTGATCTGTTAGGATCATATTAAATGGTAATATCACTATAGGGATACTTGGCTATGTTATTAGTTTAAAAAATTATATCCTATATCATGTTAGGGTTGTCATAAATGTATGGATCACTATAAGGATTTAATTTTATGCTATAAGTGTAAAAATGTGAGAATATTCATTTATGGGATCTTCAGTTATGGAAAAGGGAATATTTGATTTTATATGAGTAGAATAACACCATGAGGAATTTCCTTCAATGGTAAAAATTTTCTCTATGTGTGTACAGTGGGGGGGGGGGGGGGGGGGGGCGTGGTTGGGGAGTGGGGTTAGGGGGCACATGCATGTGCACACATCATCTAGAAGTCTACTTAGGTTTTTAGAATGGGATCAACTATCACAATGGGAAAGGGACATGTAAACATAAAAATCAAAATAAACTAAGGGGATATATTAACATCAATACAAACTAAGGAAACAACATAAATATCACACATATAAGGAACATGGGGTAAGGAGAAATGAAAGGGGGAATTAATGGAAATTTATAAGTATAATGCAACCCAAAAAGAGAAGTATGACTCTAGAATAAGTAACTTGGATGTTAAAATACATAGAATAATGGAAAAAATAAATATAAAATAGATTATATCATTGAATCACGTGATATATGGTAGCAAGGCTAACAAATAATCTTAGATAAACATATAAAAATAGAAAACCTTGAACATTTAGAATCAGATGTGTCACTAAAATAATAAAAAATGTGATCATGAGTCATATGGTAACCTAAGTCATCCTAAAAAATAAATTCATTATGGTGATGTGTTAGAGGATCCACCTTAACATAACAAAAATAAGAATAAGTATCAACTCAATGTTTCTATGTGTAATTAAAAAAAATTAGGTTCCTTGGCATGACCATACACAAGAGGTGATATGATAATATTGTGATGTGGATGAGTAGGTATTATAATTTTAGGCAATAAAACTATAGGAGTTGTAACTTAAGAATTTGTATCTATATGTGCCATAATTATATGAACTATAATTGTAGGAGTTGTAAATATAGGTTATATGGTTTTATATTTATGAAACACTTTGGGTAATACCACATGTTATCTCTAATGTTAGATGGGTAACTCATAAGGTGTGCCAAAAATAGTAAATATTTTTTTATCATGCACAAGCATAATACAATGGTGTAATTTTGATGGGATATCTCTCATTTTATTTATCCATGGGTGTAATAGATTATACATTATCAAATATATTAAAAATTGACACATTATAGATAGGATTGTTAAATAATCAAGATAAGTAAAAAAACACTCGTACAATCAAGAAAAAACTTCAACAAGTAAACTTACATGTACAAAAAAACCTAAATACATGTTTTATCTATAGCACAAGCTAAAATATAATTACATAATTCTAATAAAATATTGTGTACATTATTATAATTATTACAATACCCTACCTTAATGACTAAATTGGATACAATCTAAATGATTTATTCATTACATCAATAATACTATTATTATTAAGTCTATATGTGAACTTAATCAAAGCTTAATACTAATTATAATGTAAAAAATGTCATCAATTGTTCCTATGGTCTCCAATCTGGCTCTCTAGAGAACATGGATACTTATCATTTGGACCCATAAATTAAAAATAGGAAGTGGTGATGAATATTGGGGTCACAAAGTTTACCTTGAGGTGTTATCTTATCTTGAATGTTTCATGTTTCCCCTATTTGATTTTAGAGTAATTAATTAAAATAAATGTCCTAATATATCCAATAATAAAAAACTTAGTTGCATGTTATATCCTCTAAGGGATATTCGTGTGTTAATATTCTAAATGTTTGATGCCTAATGCTATACATCCTTGAATAATTTTGAGACATATACTGCACATAAAACTATTGCACCTTATATGCACTCCCCCCATCTAATCAAACCTTCATAAAAGCTTCCAATTCACCATTCACATTTGAAATTGTGTCTTCATATGTGTTAGGTTAAAATAGATATGAAACAATAGTAAGATAATTAATTACCTTCTCATCACTTGGAACTATTTTCTTACCCAATATTCTAGTTTAACCATCCATTACTTTTGAAAATTTACCTTCGCATACATATTTCATCATGGAATAATACTATGTCAGTCTCTTTTTTGGCCTTCTGGATCTAAATTTGAAGACCAAGAATCAATATTTTATTCACCATATCTCTCCTTGAAACTTAATTCATTTGATGTTTTTAGGTTTGAACCTTGTTTCATTCTAACACCTAAATGAGTTCTAGAATAAATATTATCTACCCATCCACTAATCTCTCTCTCTCTCTCTCTCTCTCTCTCGCTCTCTCTCTCTCTCTCTCTCTCTCTCTCTCTCTCTCTCTCTCTCTCTCTCTCTCTCTCTCTCTCTCTCTCTCTCTCTCTCTCTCTCTCTCTCTCTCTCTCTCTCTCTCTCTCTCTCTCTCTCTCTCTCTCTCTCTCTCTCTCTCTCTCTCTCTCTCTCTCTCTCTCTCTCTCTCTCTCTCTCTCTCTCTCTCTCTCTCTCTCTCTCTCTGTGTGTGTGTGTGTGTGTGTGTGTGCATATAGATACACACACACACACACACACTGTTAACTAAAAACTATAACTATACCTAACTAACATATTTATTTTGGCATCTAAACCACTCCTATTTTATTTAATAATTAGTGAAAAAACAATGTAATTATTATAATAATTAATTAGATCATAATGTAAATAAGTGTCATTGATAATATTAAGTGTAATAAGTGAGGGTGAAAATAGTAAATGCAAATTTTTAGGATAGTCACATGTGTTATGACCTTTTGTAAATGCCACCAATAATGTAGCCAATAAAAAAGGATGGATATCTCTTTTTTTAGCTTATATATACCCTCATCTCTATATAATTTTTTAATTACATTACATACATACAATTTATTTTTCTATTATTTGGTATTAGAGTAGGAAAAATGAGATCTAAGAGAAGTGATCATTCTATTAAAGAGCCTTAGGCACTCAGATTTATTGCATTTAGAAGGAGAAATACACCATTGCTTTAATATTTTTAATTTTTTTCTATATCTATATCTACTTTGTTTTTTTTTGTAAGAGATCCAAAGTATTCTAAAAATCAATTCAAATGATTGAAATCCATTAAATACATACAAAGGAGGAAAGATATTCATTATAATTATAAGGATCAAAATAATCCTTATGATGACAATAATTTATTTATTTATTTCTTGAGACAAGATCTAAAAAATAAACAAAGAAATTATATTTTTTTCCTTAAAAAATAAGGAATTTCTTGGAGATATTGCAGATTGTTTTTCTAAAAATTGTGACTACATTTTAGAATGTTTTTCTTCTCACATAGATGTTTTATTCAAACAATTCTTTCATAGATAGAAAGAGGATTTTGAGATATTAATGAAAAGTGGTCACTTTAAGTATTTTGAATAGTATCAAGGGAGATATATTAATCTAAAGTTGACCCTGTGAACATGATTTTTGATGATTTTTTAATTCATGACCTATGGAAAAAATCAAATTTTAATCCTAAGTGAGAAAATTAGAGTTTTTTTTATAGTTGAAAATAAAATTTAGATATATTTAGCACTCAACTAGAGATTTTAACTCGTTGAATAATTTAAAGGATTGGTCCTTAGTAGTCAAGCAATATTCCCACATTTTGCATGACTAATCATCAATAAATAACTAAAAATATTTAAATCCACTAACACTAGGAATGAAATGTCAACATAGATTGATGTGCACCAAATTAAATAGACCAATTCCCTGATATGTCCTTGTGCCAAATGGAGCTCTATGTTATTTTCCATCTAAATAATTAGAGCATATATAATTAGTTTTCATAATTAGGGGAAGGCTGCTAACCATGTTGTGTCTACTTAATGCAATTAGGTACCCAAAGCTCAAATGTGGGTATACTACTTGAAGACTAAGGATCAAGGTTCACAATTATTAAAAGAATTTAAAGCTCTAGTTGAGAGATAATTTTCTCATCACATGCATATCCTCTACTTAGATCATGGGGGGGGCGGCGGGGGCAGGGGGGGTGGGGGGGGTGGGGTGGAGAGAATATGCCAATAATGAAGTACCTATATTTTTAAAGAAACATGGCATTCACCATTAGCTAACTACTCCTTGTACACTACATATAAATGGTGTTGCCAAGAAACACATTCTTACCATTGTTAAAATGATGTGATGTATGTTGAAATATTCCCACCTAGCATGCCCATATTAGGTAAAATTATTTCACACAATAGTTTTCTTATTGAATCATGCTCCCATAAAAGCTCTCAATGGTGTCACTCCAATATAAGAATGGTCAAATAATAATCCTTATATATTTCATCTTCATGTTTTTGGTTGGAAATTATATATGGATTAATACCCATCAAAACATTGATATTAAGACAAATATGTTATATACCAGTAGATATGTTATCTTTAATGATAAGGGTGAGTCTAATCCATCCTCCACACATGCACCTGATATAAGTAATTTTCATGTAAACATTTATAATTTTGTTTTTGCCTATACTATTTTATAGTTAAATAATTAGATCATATATTGATGGTATTCTTAAGTTAAGGAAGGATTCTCACCATGTTATCTCTACATAATGCTATCAAGTTCCCAATGCTTGAATGTGGGTATATTTATTGAAGACCAAGGATAAATCCTTCCAAGTATTCAAAGAGTTTAAAATTATATTTAAGAGACAATCTAGTCATCACATACATGTCCTCTACTCAAATAGTGAGGGGGGAATGCACTAGCAATTAATTCTTTATATTTTTGAAGATATATGAAATTCACAGTCATCTAGTTGATCCTTACATGCTAAAAAAAATGGTGTTGTTGAGTGATGAAATTATACCATTGTTGAAATGATTTGATGCATTTTGAATTATGCCCACTTGGCACATCCATATTGGGTATAAGTAGTACACATAATGGTTTACTTATTGAATCATACTCCTACTAAATATCTTGATGGTGTCACTTTAAAAGAAACATGGTAGAGTAATAAGACTTATATATCTCATCTTCATGTTTTTGGTTGGAAAACATATATGCACATTCCAAATAAGAAGAGGAAAATTTTAGATGAAAAATATTTAGGATGTATATTTCTTAGGTATGGTGAAGAGTAAGGCCTACTTACTCATGGATCCTAAGACCACGAAGCTATATATTAGTAGATATGTTCTCTTTGATGAGAGTACTGAGTCCAATTCACCCTCTACACATGCACTTAATCTAAGCATTAGTCTTGTACACATTTATAATTTTAATATTGATAATGAGGATGAATATAATGATAATGGTCAACTATGCCTCTAGTTACGTCACCCACTAATATTTAAAATGTATGCCTAAATGGTAAATAAGTATAATTTCAAGATGAAAATTGGATAGAGTCTTAGACACTTCCACTTTAGGACCAAAGACTCATATCATGGATTGTGAAGAGGTGAATTTTCCCCTTATGAGAATAGTTGAAGAATCATTTGAGCCCTCACCATTTCATGAATCCAAAGGGGCAAAACCTTTTAAAGAGTACATGGATGTAGAGTATCAGTAATTGATGAAGATACATGACAAATTTTTGATCTTATAATAGGCAAGAATATCATCAATTGCAAGGGGGTATTTAAGACCAATTATAAAGCATATAGAAACATTAAAAAGTACAAGGCAAAACTTTTATCAAAGGCCCCCACATAAAAAATAGGTATTGACTATGAGTATTATTTTACTCCCATAACTAAGATAAAGACTATTATAATGGTATTGTTGTGACTACTCAATTTGTATGGAAATTCCATCAAATGGATGTAAAAAATGCCTTCCTAAATGGATATCTACAAGAATAGGTCTACATGTCCCAACCATAGGGTTTTATCACACCTAGTCAAGAACAAAAGGTATGTAGACTCATCATGTCACTGTATGTGTATGCAATTAAAAATGCATCATGTCGATAAAACAATCTTGTCTTAAAGAAGATAGAGAATACCTACAATTTAGATTGGGAATACATTTTTTAGGTGGAGGAATGATCAATATGGAGATATGTTAGACCTAATTAGGGGATCACTTGTCATAATATACCATGTTAAGAAGGGTTCCAAAGCCTAGAGTCTAACATAATTATACAAAAAACCTAAAATATTCCTAGGTTTAATGTTCAATCTATTCTAATAAACAAGAAAGTAAATCTAATATAGTTCACACTAAAGCTTGTGGCACAAAGTGGGGGCTAGAAACAAAACAAACTAAACTAAACATGCATATAATACATATACTCACATCAATGTATACAAAATCCTAATGCATGAGAGGGAAGTACAACTGCATTATCTATCTACTCTTAAAAAGGAGAAATAAAGTTAAGAATATTTACCTTGAAGATGAACCCACCGAGCCTCAATCTTTCCCTTGGATAAGGTGATTTGAAAGAGATTATTGTGGTATGTAAGGATAACAAATACAAATAATCTCTAGGCTACACAAGCTATCTATTCATCTAAAAGACTTCTCCACAAGACAAGATCTATATCTCCAAATAAATTATGGAATCCTAAGTTTTATTCCTTAAGCAGAATGGTCAATAAGCAGATTTTCATTCACACTTAGTATTCTTAGATTCTCTTCTTTCTTAAATGGTTGGAAATGAACTTGTATAAATAGGTGGATCTTTCCCTAAATCCTTTTGAATATATCATCTATACAGGGTCAACCTACTCAAACTTGTATGTTTTTTAGGGATAATTCACTAGGTCTCAAACTAGGTTAGTTAAAGGGATGATGAAACTCTAAGTGAAAAATAACCTAAATAGTATAGGGTCAACCTAGTCAACCCTATACATTAATCAGAGGCTTAAAATTATATAGTGTCAACCCAATCGACCTATTATATTTAATTGGTGAAAAGGGATCAAGGCAAGAACATGAAGGATAAAGCATGATAAATGACTAGAATGGGTATTGTAGAGAAGAATAAGCTTAGGGTAAATAGTTTTAAGAGATGAGTGTGTAGATGGCAAGTGGAAAAAGGGACAACAATATTATGAAACATTAATGGTCTACCCACCCCTATCCTAAAGCACCGCTTAAGGCATGCACTCAGAGAGATTGAGACTTGATGGGTTCATACAAGACACAAAGTGTTAGTAATCGATAAAATTTAAAAATATTATGTGTATACATATGCCCCTCTTAAATCTCATCACATGTCATGTGAGTGCAACACGAGATGGTGCTTTGGGATAGAACATGATAACACACAATGATGATGCTAAGTAAAATGTAGTAAGTATCAAATAAGATAAAGGAAAGGACAAAATTGAAAAACATGTACCTTTACTTACCTTTGTGATGTATATAAAAGAAGTAGACTACAAGAGATGTGAAGGTTTCCAATGTGAAGAACATTAGGCAAACCTAAAGGAGTTAGTGGAAAAAAATAGCCAAAAATCAAAACATTAGAATATAGGCATATGATAGTGGAAAATATCCTCTACATCATCATGAAATCAACACATTTTACAATTTTGAAAATGGATGAATATAAAAAAAGATATAAGCAAAATAAGAAATATGTAGGAAAATAACTGAAAGGTTTGAATTGTTTAAAAGTGTTTTTAAATAGGGAAAAAGAGAATTCATTTGGTTATTTTGACTTGTGAAAGGGAGAAAAAGAGCTTTGAAGACAAAATGAGCTATGATGGCAAGGATATGATAGACTAGATGAGGAGGAGTTCTAAGAGCTAAAACAAGTACACTATAGGTATGCAACTATGAATATTAAGCTAGTTTTTAGTATTTTAATGAATTAAGTGTATTTTTAGAAAAAAATAATTTTTAGCATTTCTAGATGTCAGAATAAAGCAAAATTATATTCTATGGGTAGGAAAAACCAATTAGGCAAATGGGTTTGAAGGAATTAAAAAGAAAATTACAAAAAGGCACATTTTGAAGAAAATACAAGGGGTCAGTAGTTAAAAATAACTGGGTCAACCCAGTCAACCTAGCAGGCTGAAAATAGGCAAAATCCACATTTCTAACCCAATAGGTGTGTGTCGACCCTGTATGTTTTGTAGACTGTTGATCTAATACAATTTATCAACTAATCTATAAAAGTCCAAAATGGCAATGTAGTACTAGGGAGGGGAAAATAAGAGGGTTGACTTAGATTTTTAAGTCAACCAAGTAAAAAATAGGGAAATTTTGGTCAAACTAGGTTGATCAAAGAGCTAGAATGGTATGGAAATGCATGTAAAAGGCTGAAAGAAGGCTAGAATGGCCCAAAATGACCAAGGGTAAAAAGGACCAAATAGGCTAAAGATAGGTAAAAATGAATAAATTAAAGCATTTTAGGCTTATTTTTTATTAAAATTATAAAAAGAGTGTATTGTGATTGTATATGACATGGATGATCTAATAAATCTTTTGTTGTTTCTTGGTTTTAGGGATAACCCAAGTTCTAGAGATTGGTAGATGTGTCTCGGCTATTGGATCTACTAGAGATATGACCATAGCAGATAGAGCTAGGCTAGTATATGTAGGCTTAAGAGGGATAGCTCACATGTGTAAGATTCCTTTAAGTATGGATTTTTTAGTTATGTTTCTTAGATGTTGGGAATGATTGACTAATACCTTCAGATGGGAGGTAGATGGGGACATGGTAGAGGTAGCTATCACTCTAGAAGATGTAAATGCCATCTTAAGTCTATTAATAGTAGGAACATCGTTGACTAAAAGCATACTAGATAGCTTTAAGGAGAGGAAAGCCTTAGCCATGTGGGCTATAGGCTCAGATATGATATTAGCAGGCAAGAGAGTTAGTATGTTTAATGTATATACATCATAGATTATAGATATCTAGAAGGCTATGATAGGAATTTTGACAAAGTGAGTGCTTTATCACAAGTCAGATGGCAAGGTACCACTATTCATGTTAGCCTTAAGTAAGATGATCTTAGAGGAGGGTGTACTATATGATCTCAAATTTGTCAGTTGGTTTCAGTTCATACATGATTTGTATGAGGTGTTGGTTAGAGGGTAGAAATTGATAAGACTAATCATATTATTGATGGCTTGGATATATGAGATGTTTTCCATGTATCGATGAGCTAGGTTAACCATGTGGTTGATGATTGGTCACCTTGAGTATAGAGATGGAGAAAGGACTATGTAGTGTGGATCATGCCCCACATGCTAGCATTATAGATGATGAGATGTACAAACATAGTGTGTCAAGTACATAGCAACTACATGGCCAAGCTAGGACATAATTACACCAACTACAACAAGGATAGAGGTGGTTAGACACTATATCTAATGGAGAGAGCCACATCTAGTGGCATAGGTACCAAGATAGATGGTCTTACCTCATTTAATGACATCAATATTAATGCTCAATTAGTGGGCTCAGCATGTGAGAGAACCATAGAGGAGGAAATGAATAGGGATACTAGTGATGAGGCTAATGCTTATACCACATCATGAGCAACCATGGACTAGGTGATCACAATAAGGAGTAGAGTAGAAGGAGAAGGGTCTAAAGGCAATGACACTAGAGATACCACCACCAGCTCTATAGTGAGATGTACAGTGACCATCAAGGACACAATGTTGATGGATGTAAGAGAAGTAGGATAGAGTGGAGACTATCACCATCCCTGATGACCCAATAGGTGAGCCATAAGAGAGATGGATGATAGAATTCCACTCAGACACAAGTTGAGGTGGATGTGAGCCATGAAAGCTAGATTTGATCTAAGGAGGTAACCTATAGAGGAGGTGTTAAGAGGTCTCATGAATGGAGAGAATATGATAGGTGATCACATGGATGGTGAGATCATAGTGGCCAAGACACAGATGGGTAATAAAGATGATTAAATTATCACTTAAGTTTTTTTCTATTTTGAAGTAGATACTATAGATAGATAGATATTGTGAGATATAATAGTGATCTGATATCTATTTAGGTGTGATATTATAGGCATATCTAAGGATGAGGAGGAGAGATGGGGGTCCATTATGAGGGGAGAAATCCATGACATATTGGATAAGACTCTATAGCCATATGACCCTACTACATTAGAGGATCCTAGTGTACCATCTTCCCCAACTCAGGTGAGATAGTTTAGATTAAGAAGAGAGGAATCAAGGTAGATACTAGCATAGAGAGAGAGGATGAAACCACTAGTAGATATGGGTGTAATAAATATATGGGCATGAAAGGCCTTGGTAGAGGAGAGCTACACATATGGATACATTGATGTAGATGACATATGCACATACAGTGACCTTGACCGATATGACATAGGTGTAGGAGCAGGAGAGTGTTACACACATGGTGACCTTAACCTAGTTGGTGTAGTTACAAGCATGGGTGACACATCTGGAAGGATAGGTTTATGGATTCAAATCTCATATGGCCTCCTTAAAACATACTATTTGGAAGAGTCAGATATAGGCCTTGAAAGGTAGCATAGCTAGGCCATGAGATAAATAGGATGGATCCTAACCATAAAGATGGAGCATTGTATATGGTTGTATTTGTTGTATCAAAAAATCATGACATATATATATATATATATATATATATATATATATATATATATATATATATATATATATATATATCATTTAGTATATTGATGTTGATTGTGTATGTTGTCATCATTATGGTTGTGGTTTTAGATGCTTTGGATATATTTATTTCTAGCACATGTGTTTATCTATTTGTTGTATATGCTATAGGAAATATATGAGATGTGTTTACTTTTCTAGCATTATGAAAAACACATGCATGGTTAAAGAAATAGGCAAAAAGGGATTAGTAGAATATAATCAATCAAAAATGTAATACACACTATGTCAAGTTGGGAAATGTGTAATAAAAAGAAAATGACTAAATATACAGAACCAAGGGATGTTAAAATAAGATGGTAAAAATGAATTTGTTTTTAAACCAAAGTGAAATATTTTTGCACCAAATTAAAACAAGTAAAATCATACTAAATCACATTGGGAAGTATGAAAACAATGTAATAAAATGGAAGGTATGTAAAAGGGTAAAAATGATATAAAAACAAATTAAATTAAGTCAATGAATTATACTAAATCACTTTTGGAATTATAAGAGAAAGATAAAATTGGAAAAAAAAATATTCTTAAATTTATCGCACTAATTCAATTTGGGAAGTATGAAAATTTTAAGAAAAGGTTGTATTCTTACATGCACTTGGACAATAAGAAGATAAAAGTGAAATAAAAATTAAGTAAGCATAAAACACACTAAATCAAGATGTGAAGCATGTCGTTTATGTGTAACTTCATAATCAATCACATCTTATCTCATATTTGACACATGTAATTTTTTTTGTGACTTGTATTATTGGAAAATTTTGGGAGTATTATTAGGTCCTATCCACAGTCTTACAAAGTAACTCAAAAAGAGATCACCACTGGAGTGGAATAAATAGTAATAATGGGTAATAAATGATGTAGGTAATAGGAAGGAAAAAGGTTGTAATTTTTGAGGAACATCGGGTCCTATCCACAGTCTTATAAAGTAACTCACAAATGAAATCCCAAGGGGAGTGATTAGTAGACAAAACAATATTTCTCAAGAGGAAATATGAGGGATATAGGGAATTAAAAAGAGAGTGTAAAAATCAGAACTTAGGAATCTTATGAGAAGACCTTAGGAGGCAAGAGGCATACTAACAACATGAGAAGACACTAAGTGACTAGTGACCATCAATGTACTAAAGAAACTTGTTCGTTATAGACACAAAGCTTTGTAGGCATATAAGCATGATACTAAGACCAAATCAAGAAAGTATATTGGTGCAAGAAAAGATAAAATGGACCTACCTTCCCATGATGTGTTTCTCATTCCTCAAGACCCCTTACAGAGCTGTTGGTCTACTACAAAGATTAGGTAATTGTGTGAGAAAGTAGGTAGAACTAAAAGATTTTTTTATTCTCCTTTTATAATCGACTAGCCTACCTCACCCTAAAAGACCTTGGCTCTACCATGAGGCCAATTATGGAGTTTGAGCTTTGACTATAAAAAGGAGATGTGATTTGAATAATGTATTTTAGTGTGATTTGACTTTTAAGAATATTTTTTCCTTTTATATCATTGCCTTTTATTTAATGATTTGGGTTTTAACTTTATGGCATTTTAAGATTCCTCCTCCATATGGATTTTGAATGACCAATCATGAGATATGTAGTGATACACACGAATGATATTTAGGCTAAGGCTAAAGGAATCTAAGTAACCAAAGATAATTACTAACTAGGACACTTAGGCTTAACAATGAATGAGCATGTGATCTCAAGTCTCAACCATGTATATGCTTATTTTGTGAGAAAGGAAAAAAGAAATCCAAAGTTGGACTGGTATAAGGAAAGTATAATGAGATAGATTGTTTACTTACTGATCACATGGTAATAGGGAGACAATAATCAAAGGGAATAGGTTTTGTATAACCAAGTCACAATGAGAATTATCTATGAAAAATAAAGATAAGAAAGTAAAAAATCATGAAGACACAAGGAAAAATTTTTGAGAAAAACTCAAGAAAGAGAGAAAGAGAAGACAATGATAAATAAAAATAATCATATGTAAATATAAATGACAATATAAACAAGATATAGTATAAAATGAAAAATCATTGTATAAGAAAAATATGAATTTGACACAATGTCAAATGATGTAATAGATAGATAAAAAATGGAGCACACATCCAATCAAAATGTAAATGTAAAATCACCATGCATGTGGTCATAAATATTGATAAAACTACCCACACACATTATCCAAGACATCAAATAAATCTCTATGAAGCTAGATACAAACTATTGCTAATGTCTCATCAATATTTAATAAAAATTGGGAAAATACTTCTCATCTAATCTCCTCAAATGAAAAATTAGGAATGCTCTAAGGATCTTTCTAAGGAAAATTAGGTAAGGGATGCTTGGAAAATGCATGGGAGTAGGCTCTAAGGGGGATGTAGGAATCACTGGTGGAGAAGGATCCATGGGTGAAGGACTCATATGTGGAGAATGATCCATAGGTGAGGTAAGGTCCATAGGTGAAGGAATCATAGGTGGAGGCACAAAAAGTGATGAAGGGACAATAGGAGGGGATAGAACCATTAGAGGTAGAACTAAGGGAAAAGGAGGAGAATCATTCTTATAGGAATGACTATAGGAGGAATGAAAGAAGGTCTAAGAATAGCTATAAGTTGGTCCTTAAGGTGTTGTTGAAGGATGAAATAGTGTTTGATGTGATGGGTACCAATGTAGAGGCATGGCTTTGCCTAAGGAAGGAGAGGAAAGATGCAAATTATCAATATATTATCACAACTTATGATAATGGGTAAAAGAATGATTATTTATCCCATGGAAATATTATATATGCTTATGAGTAGTCTTAGGATAAGAACTCATAGAAGGAGGTATAATAAGAGTGGAAGAAGCTGGAGAACACTCATTGACTAATTTATTGGGTAACAAAGCCATCTTAGGCAAGGGAAGAAAACCATTACCAAGGGAAGGTGGTGATGGATGAGGAATGGAAATAGGCTCGATAAAAGGATAAATGGGATGAGAAGTAGGGGTAGGCTTAGTAAGAGTAGGAGTGGGAATAGGCTCAATTATAGTAGGAGTGGGAAGAGGATCAACTATAGTGAGAGCAAGAATGGGCTTTGATAGGGCTCTACTAAGAGAGGGGTGAGATATATAGAATGTCTAAGAAGGTTCACACTAATCTTAGGAGTAAACCAACTATATTGATTAGGGTACCTAGAAAAATGGTAAGGCCTAGTCATATAATGATCCATGAGCATACTCCTATGAGGATCCTAAAAAACTAGAGGTGTTGGCACCATCTCTACCCTATGATAAAGAGGAAAAATACTAAAATTAGGAATTTTAAATAAATGAAAATTGGAAGATATGTGAAAAGACTCAAGTAAATAAGAATGATAATGGATAATCTCAGCATCATGGGCCTAGACAAGACCACATAAAAATGGATCATCTAAAGAATAACCATCATCATAATTCAGGGTATGAACATCAATGACACAAGTAGGGATAACCTTATCATCCGAGGAAGTTTGGTGAATATAATGATGAGTCTTGGTCAAGACTATGAGAATATTATCACAAAGAGGATTACAAGAATGAGGCTATAAGGAAGCAAGAAGCTACAATATGAGATGAGGTGAGAGATTAGAATTTTTAATCTTTAGGTTAATCTCATTAGGCTCATCATCATCATCATAATCTAAAAGGTTAGGAAGAATTTTCCCAATGAGTTCGGGATGCCCATTATAATCTTAGGTTGAATTAATAGGAAAATTAAACATTGAGACTCATAAAATGGAATACTAGCCAAAGGTTCAAGAGTAAGAATTAGGAAGACACCATGGTCATGTAATCATTCAAAATTCTAAGGGTTAGTGTCAACCTAAATCCTATAAATGACTCCATTATGAGGGAATTTAATGCATTTATAGGTGGAAGAAATGATTCTCATACAATGAGTCCATGGCCTACCAAGCAAGATGTGATAAGATAAAGGAAAATTAAATATCATCACCTTCATGTGAACGGTGATAGGTGGGATGGTAATGGGAAGCCACACACAACCTAGAGGATGCATATGCCATCTATCATATCCTTGGTAGGTGTTGTGTGTATACTTTATATTACATTATGAATATCCAAGGGTTTTGATTAAGTTGAGAGAGGTAATGCAAGTGTCAGAACCCTCATCAGTCAATACATGCTTAACTTGGATATAACCTATTTTAACACTAATAAATAGGGAAGGATCATCGGCATGAAGTAGAATATCATCAGGAATCATAAAAGCTATTAGAAATTTTAAGGAAAGAGAAGTGTCTATAGTTTTATCAACATTGATAGACATCTCTTCACATTATTGTAATACATTATCCTTGGATCTAGATAAGGATAGTTCTCATCCTACTAAGGGAGGATGAGGGACATTCATTTTGAATAATAGTTTCTTAAGATAGTTTCTATGATGTGGAGAAATCCTCATAAGCTCAAGAAACAAAATTTGGGATGGGAGATTAGTGAGTTCCACGATGGGATCCCACTCATCATAACCCATAAGAAGGTTGTTGGATATAGGTGCATAATGATTAAGGAGGTCATTGAAAGGAGTAGTCAAAGTGAATTAGAATTTATATTCATAAGAAGACTAAGTCTTAGAACAAGGTTATAAATCATTTTGTGATGATAAAGTAACTAGTTCAAGTTGATTTTGATAATTGGTATAAGAAGTATTAGTATAAATTTGAGTATCATTATTGTTAGAAGATGATGGAAGAGTGGTAGAAATAGAAAAGGAATTGTTATACAAGGGGGGATCAGAAATTAGATCATCAAAAGTTATAAGGTTATCTTTCCGCAAATCATTTAAATGAGTTGGAGAAGAATCCTAGATAACACAATATGTTTTATGTGAAGGAGTGTAGATAGGTTGAGAATTGATAAAAGTAACCACCTTTCACATATTAGTCATGTTAACCACATTCTCTTTAGAAGTGGGTTCAACAAGACTTTATACACAATTAGTGGAAGGGGTGGCTTTGTCTTGATTGTCTTAGATAGGTTTATGATTAGGAAAAGGTTCTTTGTATATATCCAAGTGAGTGCCAGCTTGGTTCAAGGCTTCAATTTTATCATATGATTTATAGTCCTTGAAAGTAATTTCATAAGCTTGTTGACGCTTTTGAATGATGGAATCATGATCAAAATTAGGACCAAAAAAAAAGTCTATAGCTAAATTATGAATTTGTCTATAGGTCTCATGAGAATGACCCCAACTAGATTGAAACCAACAAAACTTGTTAGGATGATACCAGGATTTCATAGGATGGGTAGGGTCAAGTTCTCATAGAAGAGGCCTAGGTAGACACTTAAGCGATTCAATTGAGGATAGAGGTTTATGAAAATTAATGTTTTTTGGTGAAGATAAGTGAGGATTGGTATGTTGTTGATAAGGGAGAGTTGGTTTTGATGAAGAGGTAGGAATTACATCTTGAACATTGTGAATGGTGGCATACTAATCGGTAACACCATCATTGGTAAAATTATGATTTTTGTTCTTAAGAGACGAGGACCTACAGAAGGTTGGGGTGGCTCAAGTTAATGCATAAGGAAATCTTGTCATTTAGCTTGGTTAGTAGCCTCCTCCAATGCATGTGGAGAGAGAGTGCAGACCTGATCGTGAAGTTTAGGAAAAAGGGCATTAGTAAAGAGATGGAAAAGATTATCATCAACCATGCTATGTTCACATTTATTCGATAAAGTTTTACATCTTTTAACAAAGTCTTGAGAAATTTCATTTTTGAATTGTTTGTAATTTATTAAGTGGGCCAAAATGTTTTCAATAAGATCACTAGTTTGGAAATCTTGAACTAAAAATTCACTAAATCCTTCAAACTAGTAATGGAATGCATTATAAGTTAGTTGTACCAATCCAAGGCATCACCTATAAGAGTTTTGGATAAAATTATGGTAGCATAAAAGGTTTTTAATTTGACCCAATCATTATAAATATTTCTAAATGTTTTAAGATGAAGGGTGGGATCGATTGATCCATTATAAGAAATTATAGGTGTGATACCTCTTATATCAATGTTAGCCATTTTAGTAGTAAGAGGTTCATTTTGGAGATGCTTAATGGTTTTATTAACCAAAGGAAGTTGAGGAATAAGATTTCCTTGAGAATCTCAAAGATAAGGAGGGGGAACATTTTGTTTATGTGTGCCCTAAGCCATTGGTTGAAGATTATTTTGAAGATAGAGAAGGCGGTTTTGTATTCTCATCATTTGATTTGTGTTATGAGATTGAAAGTTATTCATTTGATTAAGTGTTTGTAACAATAGTTGGTGGGTTTGATTAGCATTATTATAAGCATTAGAGTTGGTACTAAAGGCTTGGGTACCACTATTGGTAATGATAGGAGCTTGAGAGGAACTATGAGAATGTGAGGCATTAGTGGAAATTTTTTCTTGTATACCAAAAGATGGACTAGTGAATGGTTGAGAAGAAGAAGCACTAGTAACATGATTACCTTGGGTAGAAAACGAAGCACTAGTGGAAGGATTAAGGATAGTGGATCTTATGAGAGGCCCACTAGATGTAGAAGCTACCATGTTAGTGGATATACTAGGCATAGAGGTGGAAAAATCTAGAGAAGAATAGGTCATGGTATGAGAAGGGGTCATAATCAAATGAAGAGGCTGAGAATCAAAGAAAGTGGTACACCCAAATATAGTTGAGAATGTAGGAGTAGGTGATTGAAGCTCTTTGGATTGACCACTAATCATAAGATTGTAAATAGTAGAAGGATCTTTTCCTCTATGTTGAGGAAATTTAGAGATAAAGAAGAGAATTTTGGGGGTATACTCTAATTTAGGTTGGTCTTATAATGAGCAAAGAGGATTACATTATGAAGAGGTATTATGAAGGGTCCCATAGTTTATTGTGCAAGAGGAAATATGAACATTACTATCATCCATAAGAGGATTCCTACTCTATCTATGGGAGACACTATGAGGGTTGGTAAAAATCATCATGTATATTGACTATAATTTAGTATTGTCATCAAGTAGAAACTCCATGATGAAGGTAAAGAAAGAGAGATGAGAAAGTAAGAAAATAGGAAATATTAGAAACAATATAGGGTTGACTAGGTTGACCTAGCATAAAAAAGGGTCTATAAATTATGTAGGGTCAACTGGGTCAATCTAGTATAGTGAACAAATGTTAAAAAAAGATATAGGGTTGATTGGGTCAATCTAGTATAGTGGAGAGGGAAATTTAAGAATCTTATAATAGATTTTTAAATTGAAACAAGATAAATTTTGAATTAAATTTGAAAATAAATAACTGAAGGTTAAAAAATAGTCAATTAGACCAACATTGGCCAATATAATTGAATCACATAACATAAAACCTTGCACCAATACTGACTAATGCAATATTTTGCAACACAAAATACAATTGAGTAATGAAAAATCAATCAACTTAAAAAGTAAAGAGTTACCTAGTTGGTCAACCTAAATGTCAATTAGATTATTAAGATATGTTTTTAAATGTGATGGGAAGTTGGTTGTAAGGAACTATAATGGCAATCTAAGGATGGTTTCAAATAGTTTAGGCTAAAAGGGACTACAGTGGAAATTATACATGCTTAGTATTAGGTCCTACCCCCTCACTTCACACACCATAGTGATAAGGGTTTTGAGTACTTATCCAGAATATACCATTAACCATGCTTTAAACTTGACCAGAGTATCAAGTCAGCTTCCTCTGTGGTGATGATATCCAAGTAAGTTGGCCTTGAGTAGACAAATGTTAAAATGCTTGTTTATATTTTTTTCTTTGGTTGTGTGCATAAAATAGAAAATAGTGAACTAAATTATTAATTTAAAACCACCTGATTAAGTTATGTGATTGATTATAATCATGTAATCAATAAGAAAAGAAAGTGTGAATTAATTACTAGAATATAAGGTCAATTCTAACTTTGAAACAAGTTATAATGTTGATATAGTCAACAATGTATGTAAAAAATATAAAATAGGGTTGACAGGGTCGCACCTATACTGTGAAAGTAAGGTATGAAAATGAACAGGGTCAACAGAGTTGACCTAGTTATCTAGATAGCATAACGAACACAACTAGGTCGATAATGTCGATATAGTTGACTGTGCAAGGGCAATTTTGAATATTACAAACTATAAAAGGAAAGACAATAAAGAAAAAAATAGAGAGATAAAAAGGAACCTTGGTGGATCATAGATGTAGAGAATGAAGATTCTTATTTAAGAGCCTTGATATATGTTTGCAACTTTTGTTAACTAGGTCGATAGGGTCAATCAATCTTTACAAAAACTTGATTCTGAGTGCCTAGAAATATATAAGGTCAACTAGGTCTACCTAGTAGTCTAGACTAGATGTCTAAAAATTAGAAAAACTATACTAGGTCAATTGGGTTGATCTAATAGCCTATACCTAAAATATTATGCACAAAAGTTAGATACTAGTTGACAGAGTCAATCTAGTATGGAAAATATATGATAAACATAATGATGGAAAAATTAAATAAGGTGAACAAATCTTGCAAGGGTTAGTTCACATTAGGTTCACTAGAATGTATGCAATCATAAATGCATCATGTCTATAAATCGATCCTGGCTTAGAGAAGATAGAGCATACCTACATTTTGATTGGGAATACATTTGTTAAGTGGGGGCATGACCAATATGGGGATCTTTTAGACCCAATTATGGGATCACTTGTCACAATATACTATGATAGGAAGGGTTTTAATCCTACATTCTAACACAATCATGCAATAATCCTAAAAGATTCCTAGGTTTAATGTTCACTTTATTCTAATAAATAAGAAAGTAAATCTAATCTAGTGCACATAAAAACTTGTGGAATAAAGTCGGGGTTAGAAAAAAAATAAAATAGACTAAAAATGCATAGAAAACATATACTCATGTCAATGTATATGGAATCCTAATGCATGGGAGATAAGCTCAACTACATTATCTATCTACTCTTACAAAGGAGAAATAAAGTTAGGAATACTTACCTTGAAGACAAACACATTAAGCCTCAATATCTCCCTTGGCCAAGGTGCTTCATAAGATATTGTTGTGGTACGTGTGGATAATAAATACAAATAATCTCTAGGCTACACAACCTATCTATGCATCTAAAAGACTTACCCACAAGACAAGATCCATATCTCCAAAGAAAGTATGGAACCCTAAGCTTTATTCCTTAAGTAGAATGGTCAATAAGCATATATTAATTCATACTTATTCTTACTCAATTATCTTATTTATTAAATGGTTGGAAATGAACTTGTATATATAGGCAGATCTTGCCCTAAATATTTTCAAATATGTCAGCTACATAGGCTCATCCTAGTTGACCTTGTATGTTTTTGGGTGATAATTCACTAGGTCCCGAGCTAGGTCAATCAAAGGGATGATGATACTCAAAGTGAAAAATACCCTAAATAGTATAAGGTTAACCCAATCGACCTTATATGGTAATCAGAGGTTGAAAATTGTACAGGGTCAACCCATTCAACCTAGTATAGTCAACTGGTGAAAGGGGATCAAGGCAAGAACGTGGAGGATAAAGCATGACAAATTACTAGAATGGGTACAATAGAGAAGGATAATGTTAGGTTAAATAGTTTTAAGAGATTATTGTGTAGATGGCAAGTGGAAAAAGGGAAAAAAAATCTTACAAAGCGCCAATGGTCTTCCTACCCCTTTCCTGATACACCCCTTAAGGCATGCACTCAGAGAGATTGAGACTCGATGGGTTCTTGCAAGATAAAAAGTGTCAGTAATTGATAAAAGATAAAAATATTATGTGTATATAGTATGCATAGCAATATTTATGATCATCTCATTAATAATGTATTCTAATGGAGTCCATATGATCCAAACTTATACCTCAAGGATAAAGGTGGGGGTTTAAGATTTTGATTGTATATGTCAATAATATATTCATCACTGACAACTTAGTGAATGTTATTTATACAAAATATAATAATTTTAATAAATTATTTGAAATGATAGGTATTTATAGATTATACTATTGTCTTGGTTTGGATGTGTGGTAGGAAGGACATCACATAATTATGTCTCAAAATAAATATTCCAAGACAATGCTTGAGAAATAATGGATTATGGATTGTAAGCCATTTCAACATCAATAGATATAAGACTTGAAATGTCTCATTCATATCCATCACCACTAGTAAATTCAACTATCATCAATTAATTAGGAATCACATTTACTTAATTTACACTAGGACATATATCAACTATGTTGTTAGTTATCTTTCAATATTCATGCAGGAACCAAAGGTGAGTCACCATAAACTAGCAAATTAAATATTTATATATAATCAATGTACTTTGGAGCATGGCCTATAATATAATAATAATGATAATTTCATCTTAACAAGATACATAAACACATATTATGCATGATTTATTGATGACAACAAATCCAAATATGGATTTTTTTCTTTCTAAGATCTAGTCTTATCTCATTGGGGAAAAAGAATAAGAAACTTATTTCTCAATCTTCCATTAAGGTAAAATATTGTACAACATGAGGAGGTGTCTGGAAAGAAATATGGCTATGTCGCATATTCACAAGACTAGTAGTTTCATAAGTACAATTGATAATTAGGTAATGTAGCAATCAAGGTGTTTTCCAATTATTTTGTAATACATTATTTCATGAGCAGACTAATCACATCAAAGTTAAAATAAATTTCATATGAGATCATGTTCAATAACACAACATTCAACTCTAATGTTTCCCCACTCAAGATCAATATGTATATAGCTTCACCAAGTCACTTGCACATGAAAAGTTTGAGTCATTCATAAAGTCTCTCTCTTGTAATATTAATTACTATGTTTAATTAAGAGGTGGAATGATATAATTATTAATTATATAATAATATCAATAAGTATTAGTGATGATATTAAATGTAATAAGTGACAGTGAAAATATTAAATGTGCACTTGTAGGATAGTCATATGTGTCACCACCTTTTGTAAATGCAAAAATAGTGTGGCCAATAAGAAAAGGAGGGATGTCTATTATTTTAGTTTTATGTGTGTGTGTAATTTACACACACACACACACACCCTCATTTCTACGTAATTTTTTTATTATGTTGAATACAAATAATTATATTGTTATTATCAATAATTTAAAACTATTAAAACACTTACATCAAGTGTTTTTCCTGACCATGCTTCCTTAATAGTAACATTATACAAGGATTTATAAGGACTATTATTAAGGATGTAAACTATTGTATTCACAAAAGATTACAAATACCTATAAGGTACATTTTATCTAACACCATGCATCATGTTATTTACATAATTATCTTGTTCTTCCTTTCCATGACTTTAATATATTGTGGAGTGTACAAAGTAGTATACTACATGTGTATATATTCTCTCTTACATAATTAATTAATTTTTTTGAGATGAACTCACCTCAATTATTTAATCTAAGATCTTTGACATGTTTACTTGTTTGTTTCTCTACTAAATATTTCCATGAATTTTTTTAAACAAATAATATGACATTTTATTAATAAAATAACCCCACATTTTCTTATAAAATAATATCAACTATCTAAAAAATAAGATGTGATATAGATATTGTAAGCATCTTCATTAAACCATGAAAATTAACATGTTCCAAGTCTAAGACTCCTTTGGCGCACCATGCCTTACCAATATCAAATAAATGTTGAACTATTTTTCCCATTCAATAGCCTATGCATACATTCTAACTTTCCTAAATGGATGTAAGTACATTCACCATATTAGTCTTACTTAGTACATTCAAATATTGACATTTGAGGTGACCATACCTCTCATGTTAAATTATATTAGTGCCTTCAACCATTTCTAGTGAATATGGTTTTATTGTTTTGGGATCAACCAATTTATACAACCCTTTTTTACTAATACCAACAACAATTAATTTTATACCATGAAGAGTAATTACTATACATTTACTTCCTTGTATTTTTACACATAAATTAGGATAATTAATTATCTCACTTATAGATAGAAAACCTTTATTCATATTGGGAACATATAAATTATTCTTAAAATTGAGACTCACAAAAATTTTAATGTGATACAAACATTTCCACAACCTATAACATTGTGATTCCAACCATCACCCAAGAAAATAAATTCCCTAATACTATTATCCTTAATTAAATTAACATACTACTCTTGGTGGCTTGTAAGTTGTTGGGATGCACCTAAGTCGAATACTATGTTCATTACTAATTTTATTAGTTCTAATATGACACAAATAAAAAATTGTATGTTTCTACTTGTTCATCACCTTAAACAACATTTTCATATAATGCTCTATGTTTACCACTTACCAAGTTATGTTGATTTTTTTGACAATCTCTATTGAAATTCCTAAGCTCTTTATAATGGTATTTTATTTTCTACCTTTACCTTTGAATAATGCATTTAATGCACTCTTTATATTACATGAAGTGGATTTTTTTGTTTGATCTTACTTCCACTCCTATAAAGTGGTGATAACTTCTCAACATTTAGCTCTTGAATCTCCACAATCAAATGCATGGAATCAACAAACTAATCAAAGGATGATTGGAATTTTTGCATCCCAAAAGTAACCATGTCTTGATCATTTACTCACCTCTCAATAGTAGATATTTGATCACTTAGGTCCTTCAAACATAAGATATATTCTTAAATAGAAATTAATTCCTACAACTTAGTAGAATTATATATATATATATATATATATATATATATATATATATATAAAGACATTATGACTTATAAAGTTTGATACTTAGTTTTAATATTTGTCCATTATAGAGATATGAAAATGAAAATTTTTCTAACTCTAAGATATCAATAATTGAAAATTTTAGAAGAAATAAAACTTATTCCTTTTATCATATTCATTGTAGTCACCTTTTCATCTTTGTTCTTTGGATAAAATAATTTAGTTGAGATCCCTATATTCAAAGATTGTATGTATTTTATGAAACCAAAGATTATAATTATTTTTGGTCAATTTTTGTGATTCAAGAAATAATACATGTTGTATACCAGATATTTTTAAATTAAAACTAAAATTAAAAAAAAAACAAAAATAATTACATAATAAAAATTATGGCTCTTCAAACTAAACTACCACCACTACTATTTTTTCCTACTCAATACTAAAAAAAAGGAAGTTTTCAAGTAAAATTAAGTCCTAGATTAATAGTTATGGATTTAACACCTTCGTGGCTCTTTTATGGCAAGTATTTGATAAATTTTAATTAAATGAATATTAAAAAATAATATTAAATAAAATAATATTTATTTATTTTTGTCTTTGGATTTTTTTTGGATAGATATTAGGGTTGTCAAGACCCTTACCCAAATATATTTTGACTAGAGATACGAATCAAATCTAGGGTATAATTAGGGGGGCAATCCTCAAGAACCATTAAATCAACACAAATAGCCACCACCAATCACTAAAAGCACCATGTCAACTCAAATAGCCACATTCAACTTGTAAATGCCCTATGAGATTTTAGCCTGGGTGGGACTAAGAACAACCAACTCAATTAACTAGAAAGCCTAAACCAATGGTGAATGGTATCCCTAGCAATGGACTGTGGACTTGCCTCATCACATTAAACATAGGTTTCAAGCCACATGTCGACCCCTATCACATTGAACATCAAGCCAGTTAGCCCATTGAATGTGGATACTTTTCATTAAGGTGTGCATACCTTACCCCTTGTAGGATTAGACCTATGATCTCCCTTTTGGGATAACATGTTCTTCACCATTAGGTCAACTCAGGGGCACACTTATTGCCTTTGGATTATTAAGAAAGAAAATAGAAAAATATTATATTAAAAGATTCCAAACTTGTTTATATGTAAGTTACATGTGGATGATATACATATGAAATTATGGAATTATCTATTCCATTTATTTTCATGTCAAGCCACCACTTTAAAATATTCTTCAATAAAAAAAATTGATCACTTTAACTACACTCCTTTCTCATGCTTCCATTGATCATGTTTTGATTTTTTTTTTTAAAATTAAGTGTAGGTTGTAAACATTGTATAGATGAAATTGTCAGGGAAACCCAGGAACAATAAACATGCTCCGATCCCTCCTGAGTCAGGATCTTGCTCTACCAATTAGAACACATGTGATTACTTCTTGTATTAGCAACTAAACACGGAATTATACCAAAATCAATAAGTAACTAGAAATATGAAACAACACAGGAATTAAGAGACAATACACAATTGTATTATATACATAGAAGAATATACAATAAGGAAGATGCCACTTCTTCCTCCACCTCAAAGGTTCATCACACCTCAAGACCTTCTTCCCTCTCTCTCTCAGTCCCAACAATTAACTCCAATACAAAATTGATGTTCACCTCTCCAACCAGTCAGTAACACGCTGCCAGTACACCAAGTACACAACCGTACTCCAAGTAGATCTCCTGTTCTCTGCTACCTGCAAATCACTAGACCTTACTCACCATGTAGACATCTCTACACCCCTGAAGAACCCTTGTCCTTGCCTCACCAAGTCCTTATGATTCTTCAACCAGTACTCCAGTGGATCAGCTCCTTGACCTTGCAGACCTTGCAACTCTCCCTGATCATACACACTCAGCACCCCTTGGAACTAGGAGGAGCTACACTAGCTCTCTCTAAAAGCTCTATGGCTTTCTAGCACACCTTTACAATATAGCCCATGAGTCCATATATAGATCTCATGCTTACAATAATTAGACTAACCTAATTACAATAATTAGACTCACAACTCAAGACTACGACTAGCCTTCAACATGCAAACTAACAATCTCAAAATAGACTCTCCCGGATTCATCATGCAAACTGCCTATTCTCGCACACGCTGTCGACGTCAGCACCTAAAAGACCGATGTCGGCCGACTAGTAACCGACGCCAGTTGCTTCCTCTTGCTATTTGACTGACGTCGGCTGATCAGACCGATGCCATTATTTCTGCAACTGATTCTGCAACTCTGCATCCTTCGTAACTTCTCCTGTTTGCATATTGGTGAAGCTTTTAGCTCCACAACCTAACAATCTCCCACTTGGAGACAAATAGCTACACCTGTACCTGTACCTATACACTGTCTAAATTATTCCCTGGCTTGTATTTCTCTTCAAGATCCATCCTGAAGACCAACCACCACACAACTGTGATGTTATACCTGTCATTCAAGTAACCTGCCATATCCGAACCTACATATCCATGTAGTGAAGAACTTGACCCTGCATAACAAGAAACCCTGCTGCTAGTCCCACTGAACTGCCCTCCAGTACTCCTTCCCCAAATTGGCTCCATACTTTCTGACAACCCCCACTAATTGGGAAAACTCATGCCTACAATAGACCTCATGTGATTTTGAACCCTGTTTCAAGCTAAGCTTGAACTGTCCAGCCATTGGTGTGCTTACTGATTCTGCATCATGCGTAATGAACCTCACCAACACCGTCTTCACATCATCTCCCACTGGAGATAAAATCTCCATGTCTCTTATGCCAAATAATTTCACTGCTCCAAATTCTTCATGACACACATCTGAACTAACCTTACCCTTAGCTCAGCAAATACCTGTATGTACAAACCTACTAGTAAATCACCCACATACAGTAACAAAATGATGTTGCGACCATCATCTACCTGGTAAGATAAACACAATAGTTACATTGACATTGACTGAAGCCATGCTTAGTCATCCACCTATCAAAACCTGTACCACTGTCCTGCAGCTTCTTCAAGACCTTATGCCTTGGCCTTCTATCTCTTGTGTCCATCCACTCTCTTATCTAAGATGGGAATCCATCTCTCTCAGTGCTTACTTCCAGCTGACAACTCTACCAACAAATACCTATTTGGTTATTTTCCAAGGACTCACACTCCTCATCCATGCCAAGCTCCCACTGTATCTGGACTCTACCTGCATTGCCTCTTCACATCCTCCTGGTTCTTGACCATCAATAAGCAATATAAAGAAGGTGAAAAATGAATATGAGGTTCACTTACCCTTTCTGACCTCCACATGAGCGTTTGAGACTTGCTGTCCACCCAATATCCGTTCCAGTGACCGATCTCGGCCATCTCCCAGTCTGCTCCCGACCGATGTCGATTCCCTGCACTGACCCTGACTGCCAACATCATTTCCCTGGCCGATGGTGGTGTCATTTCTGCCGATGTTGGTTCCTTCATGACCAACGTCAGTCTTCCTATTGCCGATGTTGGTTACTGTGTGACCGACGCCGGTACCTGTGTTCATCTGTGAGTGATAACTTTTTACTCGCGAGCTCTCCATGGATTAGAATCCTAATCAAATCAACCCTACTCTGCTCAGAATAATTCAATTCTCTCACCTGATCTCTATCCGTCATCTCCTCCATGAACACCAAGGCTTTCCAGTTCTTTAGCTTGTCAAAAACATATGTCTTCTGCTTCAGAACCTGCATTCTCCTTCTACATATGTGACTAAGCCTATGAAGTCACATCTCTACAACAGAAGGTGAATCAACAATATAAGTAGATAGATAAAGGATACCTACTTTCTTACCACCATCTAATTCAAGTGTATCCACTGTGAGAGTTACAGTACATCTCTCATCACCCAAATTTCCTGAAGAAATTAGACTCATCTCCAAGACCGGTACCTGCATGACTTCCTTCAACCACTGTGTGTCGTCCATCTACAATTTTAGCTTCACTTCCCCTTTGTCAATAATTTGACAAGGCTCTCCAGCTCCTAAATAAATCTCCCCAAAGTCATACTCATGAAAAGATGCTCTATTTTGAACTACATGGAAAGAGGCAAAAGAATCTGTGAACCAAGATTCCACTTTATCCAGAACATCCTGTGCAACATCTCCTGCAACATCTGCTCCTCCCTGTTGATCTGCAACCAACCAACAATCTTTATTTACCTGCTCTTTCTTTCCATCAATCAGGCCATTCGTGCTATTCAGTTTCTCCATTCGTAGCTTACTTCCTTCTGCCATTGCTATACTCCCACTCAATCACCAACCCCTGTGAGCAACCTGTAATCAAAAAACACTACCAGATCTGAAACCACCTATTAGTAACCCAACCTGAAGCTCTGATACCATGTGTCAGGGAAACCTAGGAATAATAAACATGCTCTGATCCCTCCTGAGTCAAGATCTTGCTCTACCAATTAGAACACATGTGATTACTTCTTGTATTAGCAACTAAACATGAAATTATACCAGAATCAATAAGTAACTAGAAATATGAAACAACACAGGAATTAAGAGACAATACACAATTGTATTATATACATAGAAGAATATACAATAAGGAAGATGCCACTTCTTCCTCCACCTCAAAGGTTTGCCACACCTCAAGACCTTCTTCCCTCTCTCTCTCGGTCCCAACAATCAACTCCAATACAGAATTGATGTTCACCTCTCCAACCAGTCAGTAACACACTGCCAGTACACCAAGTACACAACTGTACTCCAAGTAGATCTCCTGCTCTCTACTACCTGCAAATCACTAGACCTTACTCACCATGTAGAAATCTCTACACCCCTGAAGAACCCTTGTCCTTGCCTCACCAAGTCCTTATGATTATTCAACCAGTACTCCAGTGGATCAGCTCCTTGACCTTGCAGACCTTGCAACTCTCCCTGATCATACACACTCAACACCCCTTGGAACTAGGAGGAGCTACACTAGCTCTCTCTAAAAGCTCTATGGCTTTCTAGCACACCTTTACAATACAGCCCATGAGTCCATATATAGATCTCATGCTTACAATAATTATACTAACCTAATTACAATAATTAGACTCGCAACTCAAGACTACGACTAGCCTTCAACATGCAAACTAACAGTCTCAAAATAGACTCTCCCGGATTCGTCATGCAAACTGCCTGTTCTCGCATAGGCTACCGACGTCGGCACCTAAAAGACCGATGTCAGCCGATTGGTAACTGATGCCGGTTGCTTCCTCTTGCTATCTGACCGACGTCGGCTGATCAGACCAATGCCATTGTTCCTGCAACTGATTCTGCAACTCTGCATCCTCTGTAACTTCTCTTGTTTGCATCCTGGTGAAGCTTTTAGATCCACAACCTAAAAAAAATATTTGACCTATTCACACCAAACTACCTTTGAAATAATCTCATGCTAAACATTTTTTTCAACTTATACACTCTATATATAAACTAAGGGCTTATTTTTCACACTTACACCTTTTATAGATTTATTTTAATGATACCTCCATTCTTCAAGTAATAGATGCAATCATTCAACATATTTTAAATGTCGTATGGCTATTTCACATTTTCAAGACATAAATATAAAAGTTTGAGTTTAAATGAGTTGTGTTTCACCTCAAATTTAACCTTAGACCTATACTGTTCCTTTATATATAACTTCACCCAACATAAGCTACACCCAGACATTTCTATGCCTTTTACACTATTTCTATAAAACATTTCAGCTATAAAAAAAACCCTCATATTCTTCTTCTCAATGAATTAATCACATTCATGGCTTATTACTTCCTTTTAATGTCATACTTTTTATAATGAAAGGATGTGCATATAATTTTGTAATAAGATCAATATAAGGGAGCACCACACTCAAATCGCTTGTTACTATCCCTCCCACACATAATGAGATCTTACACTTAGACATCTCACACCTCTCTCCCTAAAAATATATTATTATGATGACTTTAATATCATATCATAATTATGAACAAGATAGGAATAATACATTATAGATTAAGAATTTAGCCCGTATTTGCTCAAGATTAAGACATATATACACTCAATATATTATCTTTTTTGTAATTGATTTAAGATGATTTATTATTCATATGAGATTAAAATATATAGGAGAGAGTGATCCTCAAAATGAGGATTCAACATTGATCCACATCCCTCATATCTCTCAACTCCTTCCAAGAATCTCTCAACTTTTCCTTAAGAATTGAACAAAAGAGATATCTTATGAGAGTTTTATTCACAAAACACACATATATTAATATTATTCTCATAATAACCAATGTTCAAACTAATATTTCCTAACATTTCCCCCCTTAGTGTGAACATAGGGAGAAACACCATCCTCTGTTTAAGCATCATACACATGTCTTGAACTTCCTTTGTGTTATTTCCTTGCACTTTGTTTGTGGGAACATATCAACCAAGAAATGGGAACTTCATCCAAGGTGGGAAAATCAACCGAACCAATCAAAAAGTAGTGGGAACACATATACCAACTAATTTTATCAATAACATCTCTTGATTTAGTTTTATGGTCTAGATCTCATGTATTATCACACTTTATGAAATTACATTTGGAAAACAACTCACTTATTACATATGTGAACAGGAATACACTTATGTTATTATTTCAAAACAAACCAAAAATACAAAGTAAATATCCACTATTTTAGAATGTTACCCCATAATTAGTGTCTAACAAGAGGAAAAATTTTCCTTCGTCCTCATTTTCCTCTATCATCTAGTGTAGTTATCTATTACAAAAAGTGTTCTTCACTATTTTGACCATCTGATTATTTATCATTTAAATGAGTAGTATTCACTTCCCAATCACTTTATCCATCTCTCTTTTCAGAAATGAGATCCTTTTCTTTTAGTTTTCCTTCAAGGATATCTTGTGCTCTTTATCTATAATATTTAACTCCATTACCTAGTTTTTTACAATAATGACAAAGAAACCTTTCCTTAAACCTTGAGATCTATCTTTTACATACTATTTTTATGGCTTGGAAGTGGATTTGGCTCTATTTTTAACATACATAACACTTTCCTTTGGATCAATATTCTTATTTTATTCATCTATCAATGAAGAAATCAGATCTTCTAAGCTAGGTTTTATTTTACTTAGTGTAAAAACCATGTTAGAATAACTAGCTAGCATGTTATATAATAAAACAACTTTTGTATCATCATCAGGCACATCTACTTTTATTCATGCTAACTAATTTAAAATGGAATGAAAATTATTGATGTGTTGAACCATGTTTCCACCTTCATCTATTTTGAGTCCAAATAGCTTCTCTTTTAGGGTTACTATTGCACTTCCTTTTTTCTATCCAAACAACTTGTTCAATGTTTCTCAAATGACATTTGAAGTCTTTGATAGGTCTATATAATATAAATATGAATCGTATAACCATAGACCAATAATTTCCATCGCTCTTCAGTCTTTTTTTCCCACTTGATGACTTCATCCACATTATTCAGTTTTGGTATTTTACCATTCATAATATCCCACAAGTCTTTGTCAATCAAATGCAATTGTGTTTTAACTTTCCAGGTGTGGAAGTCTTTACCTTCAAAATTTTCCACAAACTTTAATTTTTCCATTTTTATAGATTTGAATTAAAAGGGAGGATGTTGGTTTCAACTGATAATGTATCCAATTTACAATTTTTTTACTCTAAGTACTAGAAGACAATGTTTAATTGCTTTGACTTGACAAACTCAAATGACACCAACCAATTGACAATTTTATATTTTTACAGACATACTTTTGATAAGACAATAAAACATTATTTTATATCTTGATTTTCACTATTATAATAATATACTAAACTAAATCAACTTGATTTATGATATTTAAATTATTTTAACATAACACTAAAAATTAATAGCTAGCATAAATTTAATAATAAACCTGACTTATTTTTTGACTTCTGCGAGTATTAAAATTCAAATTTTAACAAAATAAAATTAAAAGGATTTGAAAAATAGACTTAATTTTTATCCAAATACTATGAAGCCAAGACTTATTAATTTATAGGTAACTTATTAAAAATAATATGATGAAGATTGAGATAAAGGTAGATGTATGTCGATGCATGGGCTACAGTTGTTGTATGGGCATAAATTATCCATACTAATTTATAAAATATGATCTTTTTCACCATTTAAAACATAAAATAGTGGAATTTAAAATTTTCTATAGAATTCTACAGCAAAGATTAGCACTAGAGTATTAAATAGGTAGTTCAAATTTGATCTTGAATAATATGAAACCCCTAAAAGAATGGAATCTAGTTATGGGTCAATTTAGAATATAGTGTCATAAATAATGGTGATTGATCCATATTAAGACATGTTCTAGATGTCTTAGGAGTAGGCCATGTGTACTTGTAGTAGATCTCTAATGCATCCAAGTTATGTGAATCACCATAAGGTAGTGATGGAATCAATTAGATTAAAAGCTTTAATTATGGTTGAAGCAAGAAATAAACATAGTGTGATCTGTATGGATTCATACATACATTAAATTCTTAACAAATTTTAATTTTTAAAAACCTTTCTATCATAACATTATACAATTTCTCTATAAATTCTCATAACTAGGTTAATACTGCTCAAATACTAGATAAATAGTTTAGCCTATATTTGCTCAAGATTAAGATATAGATACACTCAATATAATTTTTATTTTTTGTAATTAATTAAGGATACTTTATTATTCATATGATATTAAAATATATAGGAGAGAGTGATCCTCAAAATAAGCATTCAACATTGATCCACATCCCTCATATCTCTCAACTTCTCCTTAAGACTCTCTCATAAGATATATATTATGAAAGTTTTATTCACAAAACAAACATATATTAATATTTTTCTCATAATAACCAAATTTCATAATAATATTTCCTAACAATAGAGAGGATTTTTAAAAATTAAGATAATTAGACAAACATTCTTGCAATCAAGCAACAATCTCAACAATTAAGCCTCTGCATACATAAACCTAAAATCATGTGCTATTTATAACACAATATAGATTAAAAAACTCCAAAAATGTTTTGGGAATTACTATATAGAGTACACAACATAAATGTGTTTAGATACCACTACACAACTTACAATGCATGACTCATCATCTCAAGTCTACACAAAGATGAAGAGACAACCCATAAATAGATTAGGTCACATAGACACTTATGTAAAGATGAACATCTCTAAATAATTCCATAGAGAAGAATGTTGCCTAAAATATGGTATACCATTTGAGGGGTATAAATGTGTGGGTCCACATTGATAACCTTAAAACCTTATATAAGGCACTCATTTTCCCTATCAAACCACCTATGGATCCTCAACCCTAGTTAAGTATCCAATCACCCTATGTAGTTATGGCTTGGTAACTCAAGAGGCTATAAGGATTCATTCATACCTTGGATAACCTTAATGTCATAGTCAATGTGTAGTTTAGTTCAATAGACAAGGTTAAATACCAAAAGGATAAAATGTAGCATAGCAGAGAATTATCTTACTTTCCATTTGCTAAACATACAAATTTGATGATAAGGGAGTGCACAACAAGTATGGCAGGTCGTAGAATAAGCATAGAATAATCATAATACCAAGTTCTTGCTTATGCAATATTTTCAATAATTTTAATCATCAAGAAGATGCCATTGGACCACCACAAAAATAATGCAACATAATCCTTTAAACATATAACTTTTATGATCACATAAGTGAAGACCAGTTCTGGTTTTACCCCCATTAGATCATTGTACCATGATCCATAATCCTAAGGGTTATTTCCACCATATCACATATAACTCCATCATATGGTAAACAATTATCATAGAAATTAGATAACCACATTCTTTTTTGACAACATGAATTATCAATTTTCACCATGAAATAATACACATGCTAAAAATGAACATAACATCCTTAACAATCTCATCATACAAGTAAAAACTCATCCATTTAGGGGCTATTACCAATAAAAAATGAATATCACTACTATAATGAACCACCAATAATAGTCCTACCAGGTCAAGATTATATGAATAAATCCTTGATCATAGGCTCGTATCACTAAATGGTTCTTTCAACTCCTTATAATAAGGAAAAGTGAATGATTTAATCATTCACATGAATAATGATGTATTAACTAATTAGTTTATCCATTAGGCCATTAGAAATTTCATGAACTAGGCTAGATATGAGATATAATTATAAATAGACAACTGCCACATCACATGTTGATTGCACATAGTCACAAGATGGTCAACCATGCATCCAAAATAGTAATTTACCAGAATTAGATAACACATTGAGCTTAGAAGCTTTAGCCCATAAGACCTACTAATAACCACTTGATCTTCATTGATTTCATTCAATCATAAGTCAAGAATAATTCATTTATTAACTTGTTAATTTCCCAAAGGCTACAATATGAAAAATTGTAATATTATCTTAATTAACAAGTTCTAAAATTACATAACAAAATGCAACAAAATACATTTTTTAACACTTGTTATAATAAATTGGCATCACCAACTCTCTCTCTCTCTCTCTCTCTCTCTCTCTCTCTCTCTCTCTCTCTCTCTCTCTCTCTCTCTCTCTCTCTCTCTCTCTCTCTCTCTCTCTCTCTCTCTCTCTCTCTCTCTCTCTCTCTCTCTCTCTCTCTCTCTCTCTCTCTCTCTCTCTCTCTCTCTCTCACACACACACACACACACACACACACACACACACATAAAATTGACGCTCTACACTGGATCGCTCAAGTAATAAGTGTACACAAGATTAAGATCGTGTGTGTGTGTGTGTGTGTGTGTGTGTGTGTGTGTGTGTGTGTGTGTGTGTGTGTGTACATATACATATACATATATATATATATATATATATATATATATATATATATATATATTTTAATAATATCCTTATACATAAATAGAAGGACCTTATTACTTTTACAATGTAATATATATATATATATATATATATATATATATATATATATATATATATATATATATATATATATATTTGTATAAGTATATTATTAAAATAATAAGATCCTTATACATATATAGGACCTTATCACTTTTACAGTGTAATGTGTGTGTGTGTGTTTGTGTATAAACAAGTGATTTCCTTCTATTAATAAGATCCTTATATATTTGTATAAGTATATTATTAAAATAATAAGATCCTTATACATAAATAGAAGGACCTTATTACTTTTACAATGTAATATATATATACACATATATATATATATATGTATATATATATATATATATATATATGTATATGTACATATAGTATGTATATATATATATATAGTATGTATGTATATATATATATATATATACATATACATATATATATATATATGTACATATATGTATATGTACATATATATATATATACATTATATATATATATACATTATATATATATATACATACTATATATATATAGTATGTATATATATATATATATATACATACATACATATACATATACATATACATATATATATATACACACACATATACATATACATATACATATACATACATATACATATACATATTGTTGGGAGATAAATCGGAAGCACACAATTTGATTACTAAACCAAGCAACTTAATATGCGGAAATTAACCAGATTCACCAAGTAACTAAAATTCAGAATAACACATGATATGAGAGACAATACCAAATTGTATTAACACTTTATACAGAAAAGAATACAATAAAGAAGATGCCACTTCTTCTCCACCACCTTACAGAGGTTTCCCACGCCTCAAGTGAACAGTAATTCTTCTCCCAAAGCTCTCCCTCTCACAGGTCCCAACACCCAACTCAAATACAGAGTTAGTGTTCACCTCCCGTGCTCCACGCACACCACAAGTGCTCCACGCACTCCACAAGCACTCCACGTGCTCCACAAGTACTCAAGGTACTTCAAGTAGATCTCCCATGAATCTGCAACAACCTGCAATTCAACAGACCATACTTATGGAAGGAACTCCCTTGCCTTCCTCTTGCTCTATCCGAGTACACACCTGTACTCCAAGTAGATCCTGCCTGATACTGCTCCCTGTTGTGTTGCTGTCTGTATGACCTTGCACACCTGCAAATCAAGCAATGGTTCTATTCACCTGTGAACCTCGACCTTGCACACACATACACCTGCAGATCAACGATCTTACTTACCATGTAGATCTCCTATATAGGCCATGCAACTGTGACCAAGATCCCTACACTCTTGAAGAACCCAGCTGGCTCTCCAATCCAGCACCAACACACCTGGTACTGTGGCACTAGGAGGAACGCACCATAGCTCTACCTCACACACAGAAGGAGCTTATAATTATGCTCTCTTACTCCCTAGCACACTTTTCCAATACAACCATGAGTCTATTATATAGATCTCATCCAAACAATGATTAGACATCTAATTACCATAATTAGATCCGCAGCTATGAGTCTAAAATTAGCACTCATCATGCAAACACTTGGTTCGTTAGCTAACTGCCCGTAATCAGCTCGCAGTCGAACCACACAGGCGACCGACGCTGGTCCCTGTCCGCCTGGAGGTGACCGATGTCGGCCGATATATGACCGACGTCGGTTGCTTCTCTGTGCTATCCCACCGACGTCAGCTGATCAGACCGACCCCAACTTCTTCTGCAACTCAGCAACCTTCAGCAACCTCCTCTCCTGTTTGCATCAGTGAAGCTTTTAGCTCCACAATCCTAACAATCTCCCACTTGGAGATAAACAGCTGCACTGTACCTATACCTGTACTCCATCTAATCTGTTTCCTAGTTTGTATCCCTCTTCAAGCTCCCACCTGAAGACAACCCACCACACATCCCGTGGTGTACCACCTGTCATCCGAGTAACCTACCACATCCGAACCTACAACACCTGTAGTGAAGTCCTGACCCTGCATAGCAACACCTGCTGCCGGTCCCTCTCAGAAAGCCTGAGAATCCACTTCCCCGAATTGGCTCCTAACTCTCTGACAGCTCCCACTGCATGGGAATACTCAGGTCTATACCAGACCTCATGTGATTTCGGACAATGTACCTGTCCAGCCCTTAGTGTGCTCTGGTTCTGCATCCCGAACCTCGCCAACACCTGATTCACATCAGCTCCCACTCGAGACAAAATCAACCTGTGATCTCCATGCCTCCCATGTCAAAGAATTCCGCTGCTCCAAACTCCTCATGACATGCCACTGAACTAATCTTACCCTTAGCTCAGCAAAACCCTGTATGTACAAAACTGCTATAGCAAAACATACCATCCACATACAGCAACAGAATGATGTCATGACTCATCATCCACTTGGTAAGACAAAACCACAGTAGTTACCCTGACATTAACTGAAGCCATGCTCCGTCCTCCACCTGTCAAAACCTGTAACACTGTCCTGCAGCTCCACAAGACCATATACCTGATCTTCCGTCTCACGTGTCCGTTCTCTCCATTCTTCTACTAAGGTATCCATTCATCTCTGTGCTTTTCATACCTGCTGGCATCTCTACCAAAACACACCTGTCTGGTTCTCCTCCAAGGAATCACATCCTCATCCATGCCAAGCTCACACCTGTTTCCTGGATCCTTCTTGCTCTACAATCAGCAACATGTATAAAGAAGAGGAACAACGAATTTGAGGGCCTACTTACGCCTTCAGTCCTCCGTATGGGTGTTTGAGACACCTTGACAGCTTGCTGTCCACCCAAAATTCGTTACAGTGACCGACCTCGGTCACTCCACAGTCTGCATCCGACCGACGTCGGTTCCATGCGTCTGTACCTGACTACCAACCTGCCTACGCTGGTGTCCCTGCTGCCGATGTCGGTTCTCCTAACCGACATCGGTCTTACATACTGCCGACGTCGGTCCCATGACCGACATCGGTCTTACCCTGCCTGACATCGCAGGCTTCGGTCTGCACATGACCGACATCGGCACCTGTCTGTTCGACGCCGGTTCTTGCTGACCGACATCGGTACCTGTGTTTGCCTGTGAGTGATGACTTTTTACCCGCGAGCTCCTTTGAATCAAAACCCATGTCCAAATTGCCCTGCTCAGAAGTATCCAGCCACATCCACTGGGTTCTGTCCGCCATCTCCTCCATAAACACTAAGGCTTTCCAGTTCTTAAGCCTATCAAATATATCTATCTTCCGCTTAAGAACATGCATCTCCTTCCTGCTCATGTGACCAAGCCTACGAAGCCACGTCTCCGCAATAAAAGAAAAATCAATAATATAAACAAGTAGATAAAGGATACCTGTTTTCTTACCACCAGCTAATTCAAGTGCATTCGCTATGAGAGTTCTTGTGCATCTCTCATCACCCAATATTTCTGAAGAAATTAGCCATATCTCCAAACCTGGGACCTGCATGACCTTCATCAACACCTGTGTGTTGGCCGCCTGCAATTTCAGCTTCACTTCCCCTTTGCCAATTCTTTGGCAAGGCTTACCAGCTCCTCTACCTGGAACTGCATGGAAAGAGGCAACTGAATCTTTTATCCAAGATTCCACTTTATCCAAGAAACCTGCAAACACATCCTGTGCAACAATCCCTGCTACATCTGTATCTTCAGTTTCTTCATGCTGATCTGTTACCAATCAACAATAATCTTTTACCTGCTCTTTCTTTCCATAGGACCGTGAGTGACCATCTGTGCTTTTCAACTCCTCCATTCTTAGCTTACTTTGATCTGCAGTTGCTCTACTCCCACTCGATCAGAAACCCCTAAGAGTGCCCTGTAACCAAACATAAAACCTGCTTCCTCCAACCTCAGCTCAGATACCACTTGTTGGTATCAAGCTCAAGAACCTACAACCAAGGCTCTGATACCACTTGTTGGGAGATAAACCGGAAGCACACAATTTGATTACTAAACCAAGCAACTTAATATGCGGAAATTAACTAGATTCACCAAGTAACTAAAATTCAGAATAACACATGATATGAGAGACAATACCAAATTGTATTAACACTTTATACAGAAAAGAATACAATAAAGAAGATGCCACTTCTTCTCCACCACCTTACAGAGGTTTCCCACGCCTCAAGTGAACAGTAATTCTTCTCCCCAAAGCTCTCCCTCTCACAGGTCCCAACACCCAACTCAAATACAGAGTTGGTGTTCACCTCCCGTGCTCCACGCACACCACAAGTGCTCCACGCACTCCACAAGCACTCCACGTGCTCCACAAGTACTCAAGGTACTTCAAGTAGATCTCCCATGAATCTGCAACAACCTGCAATTCAACAGACCATACTTATGGAAGGAACTCCCTTGCCTTCCTCTTGCTCTATCCGAGTACACACCTGTACTCCAAGTAGATCCTGCCTGATACTGCTCCCTGTTGTGTTGCTGTCTGTATGACCTTGCACACCTGCAAATCAAGCAATGGTTCTATTCACCTGTGAACCTCGACCTTGCACACACATACACCTGTAGATCAACGATCTTACTTACCATGTAGATCTCCTATATAGGCCATGCAACTGTGACCAAGATCCTACACTCTTGAAGAACCCAGCTGGCTCTCCAATCCAGCACCAACACACCTGGTACTGTGGCACTAGGAGGAACGCACCATAGCTCTACCTCACACACAGAAGGAGCTTATAATTATGCTCTCTTACTCCCTAGCACACTTTTCCAATACAACCATGAGTCTATTATATATATCTCATCCAAACAATGATTAGACATCTAATTACCATAATTAGATCCGCAGCTATGAGTCTAAAATTAGCACTCATCATGCAAACACTTGGTTCGTTAGCTAACTGCCCGTAATCAGCTCGCAGTCAAACCACATAGGCGACCGACGCCGGTCCCTGTCCGCCTGGAGGTGACCGACGTCGGCCGATATATGACCGACGTCGGTTGCTTCTCTGTGCTATCCCGCCGACGTCGGCTGATCAGACCGACCCCAACTTCTTCTGCAACTCAGCAACCTTCAGCAACCTCCTCTCCTGTTTGCATCAGTGAAGCTTTTAGCTCCACAATCCTAACACATATACATACATATATATACATATATATATATACATACATACATACATATATATAGATATATATATATATGTATGTATGTATATGTATATGTATATGTATATGTATATGTATATGTATATGTATATATGTATATGTATATATATATATGTATATATGTATATATGTATATGTATATATATATATATATATATATATGTATATATGTATATGTGTATATATGTATATGTATATATGTATATATATATATATATATATATATATATATAATGCACCTCACATCTAAGACCAAGAGGAAAGAGGGCATCATAGCAACTTACACAACATGTTTTAATATCTTGATGCCAATAATGTTATCATTAATATATATTATACCTATAACCATGGATAATATAATCTTTATTTTCCAGCCAACTAGGGTATCCTTCCTTTAAAAAAAAGAGACTTCAATACAATTGATTACTTAACCATGCTTATAGGCAAGGTTACTCTAGCATACAACTGTAATGTATCAGGATTTAACCCCAAAATTCTATCCAAATTATATTTTTTAATACTATGTAATAGCTAGAGAGATTCACCATAAATTTAGCAGTATCCTTCTTTTAAATCAAGGAGGTTTCATACCAATTCACATCTTTAAAAGAGCTATAAAAAAAATTCTATATTGTAAATATAATACAAAATACTGTAAGAAATACAAGGATACTAATTGTATACAATAATACATAATTACAAGTCTTAATATCAAATGATTAAAATTGATATAAGTAGTTGAACAATCCTCTAATGATTGATAGTTATATAATATATAAGCTATAGGACATATGTATAAGGAAACAAATTATACTACCATACATGTATTAAATTTAGAACATGGTAGCCTCTAAGAAATAAATCCAACTACAATATTAATGTAATATAATTAAAATCAATAATTTTGCTTCATCATCTTGAATTCTATCTTAGGATAACATTGTTGAGCACAACACTTTAAGTAGGTGACAAAGAGAATCAATTAATCAATTTCATAAAGGTAAGACCAACTATATCATAACCCCTGCATTGGAAAGGGTGCAATAAGTGTGTCAGCATAAAGTTAGCAATGTGAATTCCCTTTTAGTCAATATTTTGAAAGTCAAATTCTATTTTAATAAACATGATCAAAAAGAGAAAAACAATCCAACTAACTTAATTTCAAATAAAATAAATTTAAGCAACCTCATATTACTTACTACTATAACTTTCATTTTTTAAAAGGGTAATCATCAATGAAACTATTGTATAAACCCTAAAAACAAGCAAGGTAATGTATACCCAATCTGATGTAATATAATATCAACAATGCACATAACAAGCATATAATGGTCTACAACAACCAAGAGTATTCCAAACTCTCTTCTAGTTTAGTTGTTATATTACTTAAATCAATTCAATTTCTCTCTTAATGAGTACAACATCCAAGGTAGGATAAAATTGTTAAAATGCATAAATCAACTAAGAGATTCTTGTAAATAAATGCATTTTAAATCATATAAAAATCGTGTTTGCCCATATCAATATCTCACAATAGTAGGTTCACAAAATAATCAAAAATTAGTTTTCTTTCCACTTAGTAGAATTAGATGTATGAATAGAAAGGTAATAGTAAAATTTTCAGACAACAAATCAATCATACAAAGTAATGGTTTATTCATTTCTACAAACCTTCATTAATTGATAATGATCAAATTTAATATGCAAAAAAGAAACCAGCAGATCAAATTTGTCTTCCAGAATAGGGTGATAAAAATCATTTTTTTGGGATCTTATTTCAAATATTTTTGGGAATACACCAAAATCTCAAACTCAAAGATAACAATTTGGCAGTCTTCTAATAGTAAACATGGGGTTTTTAACCTAATTTTATGTTTTAAATAAATCATTCAAAAATCAATACATAAATGGCAACTTTTTCTTTCTCTTGTAGAGATTGATTGCCATCATAATTGCATAAGCATCTAACTAAACTAAGCATATACATTTCTCATGTGTTAGTAACCAATCAGTAATGTAATCATACAATAAAGTGGTTATAAACATTCAAGATAACACATCACATCAATAAATGGGTTTGAAGGTTATGCATTGTGGAATTATCAAAAATGAATTTTGTTGTTTCAATGTGACAAATTGCAACACATAAAATAGTCTATCAAATAGTGA